>NW_025570309.1:10000-34819 GCF_020424385.1 Procambarus clarkii
AGGGTGAGTCACTGGTCTTGTTGGACTCGCTGCTAGAGTGTCTGGCTTGTAGGACTTACTGCTAGAGTGTCTGGTTTGAAGGACTTGCTGCTAGAATGACAGAGACTGGCTCTTTGGACTTGCTGCTCTTTGGACTTGCTGCTAGAGTGCCTGGCTTGTAGGACTTGCTGCTAGAGTGTGTGGCTTGTAGCACTTGCTGCTAGAGTGTCTGGTATGTTGGACTTTTTGCTAGAGTGTCTGCCTTGTAGGATTTGCTGCTAGAGTGTCTGGTATGTTGGACTTTCTGCTAAAGTGTCTTCCTTGTAGGACATGCTGTTAGAGTTTCTGGCTTGTAGGACTTGCTGCTAGAGTGACTGGCACGTTGGACTTGCTATTAGAGTGAGTCACTGGCTTGTTGGACTTGCTGCTAGAGTGACAGTCATTGGGCTTGTTGGACTTCCTGCTAGAATAACAGTCATTGGGCTGGGGTATGAGGACCAGGTGCTGGGATATGAGGACAAGGTGCTGGGATATGAGGACAAGGAGCTGGGATATGAGGACAATGAGCTGGGGGATATGAGGACAGGTTGCAGAAGGACCGGTTGTAGGAGGAAAGGTTGTAGGAAGACAGATTGTACGGGGACAGGTTGTAAGAGGACAGGTGGTAGGAGGAAAGGTTGTAGGAGGACCAGTTGTAGGAGGACAGTTGCAGAGGGACAGGTTGTAGGGGGATAGGTTGTAGGAGGACAGGTTGGACGACAGGTTGTAGGAGGATAGGTTGAAGGGGGGACAGGTTGCAGGAAAATAGGTTGCAGGAGGATAGGTTGTAGGAAGACAGGATGAAGGAGGAAAGATTGTAAGAGGACAGGTTGCAGGACAGGTTTTAGGGGGTACAGGATTTAGGAGACCAGTTTGTAGGAGGACAGGTTTTAGGAGACCAGTTTGTAGGAGGACAGGTTGTAGAAGGACAGGTTGTAGGGGAGAGTTGTAGGGGGACAGGTTGTAGGAGGACAGGTTGTAGGAGGACAGGTTGTTTGAGGACAATTTGTAGGAGAACAGGTTGTAGGAGACAGGTTGAAGGAGGACAGGTTGTACAGGGACAGGTTGTAGGAGGACAGGTTGCAGGAGGAAAAGTTGTAGGAGGACAGGTTGTACAGGGACAGGTTGTAGGAGGACAGGTTGAAGGAGGACAGGTTGTAGGAGGACAGGTTGTAGGAGAACAGGTTGCAGGAGGAGAGCTTGTAGAGGGACAGTTTATAATACGACTGGTTGTACGAGAGGTTGTAGGAGGATAGGTTGCAGGAGAATAAGTTGTAGGAGGACAGGATGAAGGAGGACAGGATATTGGAGGACAGGTTGTAGGAGTACAAGTTGTAGGAGGACAGGTTGTAGGAGGACAGATTGTAGGAGGACATGTTGCAGGAGTACAGGTTGTAGGGGCACAGGTTTTAGGAGGACAGTTTGTAGGAGGACAGGTTGTAGGAGGACAGATTGTGGGAAGACAGGTTGTAGAAGCACAGAATGTAGGTGAACAGGTTGTAGGAGGACAGGTTGCAGTAGAACAGGTTGTAGGAGGTCAAGTTGTAGGAAGATAGGTTGCAGGAGAACAGGTTGCAGGAGGACAGATTGTAGGGGGAAAGGTTGTTAAAGACAGGTTGCAGGACTATAGGTTGTAGGGGGACCCGTTGTAGGAGGACAGGTTGCAGGACGACAGTTTGAAGGAGGACAGGTTGAACGAGGACAGGTTGTAGGAGGACAGATTGCAGGAGAACAGGTTGCAGGAGAATAGGTTGAAGGAGGACAGGTTGTAGGACGACAGGTTAAAGGAGGACAGGTTGTAGGACAGGTTATAGGGAGACAGGTTGTAGGAGGACAGGTTGTAGGAGGAGAGGTTGAAGGAGGACAGATTGTAGGAGGACATGTTGTAGGAGGACAGGTTGTAGGAGGACAGGTTGTAGGAGAACAGGTTGTAGGAGGACAGGTGACAGGTTGCAAGAGGACAGGTTGAAGGAGGACAGTTGTAGGAGGACAGGTTGTAGGAGGACAGGATGTAGGGGGGAGAGGTTGTAGTAGGACATGTTGCAGGACTCTAGGTTGTAGGTGGACTGGTTGTAGGTGGACAGGTTGTAGGAGGACAGGTTGTAGGAGGACAGGTTGTAGGACAGGTTGTAGGAGGACATGTTGTTGAGGGACATATATGTCGTGACGCTGAACCCCGGTTCATTCCGAACACAGCGATAACACAACACATAACACCTTGCCTCAGCAACCGTTACTACCACTGTTACCTAGCAGTAAATCTGTTACCTAGCAGTAAATCTGTTACCTAGCAGTAAATCTGTTACCTAGGAGTGAATAGGTACCTGGGAGTTAGTCAGCTGTCACAGGCTGCTTCCTGGGGTGGAGGCCTGGTCGAGGACCGGGCCGCGGGGACACTAAAAGCCGGAAATCATCTCAAGATAACCTCAAGATAACCACCGTGTACTCCTACACACCCAGACCCTTGAGGCGTACCACTAGGTTTGTACTGGAACACAATGAATGAACATATGGAAGGTATTTAAAGGCCGTCGTGTTTTGTCATTTAATTACAAAGAATAGACTCTGACAAATAATAACATATTAACATACTCTATTAGGTCATACACTTCCAATACCCATAGACCACTTGACCTCCGCGGTCACCACACACACTCGTAACTTCCGCCTAAGTCCCTAATACGGAATGATTACTACAACGCTACACACCCGGTTAGTCTTTCATTCAATACTCACATACTGCAGACTTAACTTGGTCACTAAGATCACATGAGGCTCTCGCATAGCTGTCTGCTACACTTCGCTGCTGCCACAAACGGAGACCTCGGAGGACTTGCCAGTTCCACTCCCACAACAAGACTGTCTTCAGCCAGCCATGGCCTCAAACATTCACCACGCCTCTCTAGGAAGGTATAATCCGATTAACCTTATCCCTAGAAGCGGTAACCTTGTTCGCCTGAGTCCTCTTTCCAGGAATTATAGTTTGGCTAACAGCTGCGGTCTTAATCCCTTGACCTTTCTTGGATATGTGATCCATAGTCTGTCTACTTAACATGTACTTCCAATCATCATTCGTTAAATGTTGTAGTAATGATCCTCTAGCTAATAATCCCTACTAACTTGTGGATTACAACAAGGACAGGTTGTAGAGGACAGGTTGTAGAAGGACAGGTTGTAGGGGACAGGTTGTAGGAGGATGTGTTGTAGGAGGACAGGTTGTAGGAGGACAGTTTGTTGAAGGACAGGTTGTAGGGGACAGGTTGTAGGAGGACGGGTTGTAGGAGGACAGGTTGTAGGAGGGACAGTTTGTTGGAGGACAGGTTGTAGGGGACAGGTTGTAGGAGGACAGGTTGAAGGGGGACAGTTTGCTGGAGGATAGGTTGTAGGGGACAGGTTGTAGCAGGACAGGTTGTAGGGGGACAGGTTGTAGGAGAACAGGTTGTAGAAGGACAGTTTGTAGGAGGACAGGTTGTAGGAGGACAGGTTTCAGGAGAACAGGTTGCAGGAGGACAGGTTGTAGAAGGACAGGTTGTATGAGGACAGATTGTAGAAGGACAGGTTGCAGGAGGACAGATTGTAGGACTGATTGTAGAAGGATAGTATGTAGGTGAACAGGTTGTAGGAGGACAGGTTGCAGGAGAACAGGTTGCAGGAAGACAGGTTGTAGGAGGACAGGCTCTAGGAGGACAGGTTCTAGCAGGACAAGTTGTAGGAAAACCGTTGCAGGAGGACAGGTTGAAGAAGGACAGGTTGTAGGAGGACATGTTGTAAGAGGACAGGTTGTAGGAGGACAGGTTGTAGGAGGACAGGTTGTAGGAAGACATGTTGTAAGAGGACAGGTTGTAGGAAGACAGGTTGTAGGAGAAGAGGTTTTAGGAGGACAGGTTGTAAGAGGACAGGTTGTAGGAGGACAGTTTGTTGGAGGGACAGGTTGTAGGGGACAGGTGAAGGGGGACAGTTTGTAGGAGGACAGGTTGTAGGGGACATATTGTAGCAGGACAGGTTGTAGGGGAACAGGTTGTAGGAGGACAGGTTGTAGGAGAAGAGGTTGTAGGAGGACAGGTTGTAAGAGGACAGGTTGAAGGAGGTCAAGTTGTAGGAAGATAGGTTGCAGGAGAACAGTTGCAGGAGGACAGATTGTAGGGGGAAAGGTTGTTAAAGACAGGTTGCAGGACTATAGGTTGTAGGGGGACCCGTTGTAGGAGGACAGGTTGCAGGACGACAGTTTGAAGGAGGACAGGTTGAACGAGGACAGGTTGTAGGAGGACAGGTTGTAGGTTGACAGGTTGAAGAAGAACTTTTTGTAGGACAGTTTGTAGGAGGACAGGTTGTAGGAGGACAGATTGCAGGAGAACAGGTTGCAGGAGAATAGGTTGAAGGAGGACAGGTTGTAGGACGACAGGTTAAAGGAGGACAGGTTGTAGGACAGGTTATAGGGAGACAGGTTGTAGGAGGACAGGTTGTAGGAGGAGAGGTTGAAGGAGGACAGATTGTAGGAGGACATGTTGTAGGAGGACAGGTTGTAGGAGGACAGGTTGTAGGAGAACAGGTTGTAGGAGGACAGGTGACAGGTTGCAAGAGGACAGGTTGAAGGAGGACAGGTTGTAGGAGGACAGGTTGTAGGAGGACAGGATGTAGGGGGGAGAGGTTGTAGTAGGACATGTTGCAGGACTCTAGGTTGTAGGTGGACTGGTTGTAGGTGGACAGGTTGTAGGAGGACAAGGAACTGGAATATGAGGACAAAGAGCTGGAATATGAGGGCAAGGAGCTGGAATATGAGGACAAAGAGCTGGGATATGAGGACAAGGAGCTGGGATATGAGGACAAGGAGCTGGAATATGAGGACAAGGAGCTGGGATATGAGGACAAAGAGCTGGAATATGAGGACAAGGAGCTGGAATATGAGGACAAGGAGCTGGAATATGAGGACAAAGAGCTGGGATGTTAGGACAAGGAGCTGGGATATGAGGACAAGGAGCTGGGATATGAGGACAAGGAGCTGGAATATGAGGACAAGAAGCTGGGATATGAGAAAAACGAGCTGGGATAGAACAGAGACAAGGAACAACTTGGACTATCGGGGATCGAACGCGGTCTAGCACATTTTTATAACCTCCATTAGGTGCCAAACCTCACCAAGCACTTACCCACAGCATGACAACGAGATCTCCGTCATTAATATCACGTCACAAATCCGCGTTAATTAACTGGTGGGTCGGGCTCCGGCGAACAGCTTCCAGAGATTAATTAAATTCTATAACTGCTTCCTGATTTATGCAGAGTAAATTGCCTGACGGGTTTGTTAAGATGTTGACGGCCGAAGGTGACGATGGAAGGGGAGGAGTTAACGGGAGAGGAATAGTTAAATACTTCCTTTCCTGTGAGTTACTGCTGGGAGAGGTCAGCAGACTTCTGTTCCTGTGAGTTACTGCTGGGAGGGGTCAGCAGACTCCTAGTGTTCCTGTGAGTTACTGCTGGGAGAGGTCAGGAGACTCCTAGTGTTCCTGTGAGTTACTGCTGGGAGAGGTCAGCAGACTCCTGTTCCTGTGAGTTACTGCTGGGAGGGGTCAGCAGACTCCTAGTGTTCCTGTGAGTTACTGCTGGGAGAGGTCAGCAGACTCCTAGTGTTCCTGTGAGTTACTGCTGGGAGGGGTCAGCAGACTCCTAGTGTTCCTGTGAGTTACTGCTGGGAGAGGTCAGCAGACTCCTAGTGTTCCTGTGAGTTACTGCTGGGAGAGGTCAGCAGACTCCTGTTCCTGTGAGTTACTGCTGGGAAAGGTCAGCAGACTCCTAGTGTTCCTGTGAGTTACTGCTGGGAGGGGTCAGCAGACTCCTAGTGTTCCTGTGAGTTACTGCTGGGAGAGGTCAGCAGACTCCTAGTGTTCCTGTGAGTTACTGCTGGGAGGGGTCAGCAGACTCCTAGTGTTCCTGTGAGTTACTGCTGGGAGGGGTCAGCAGACTCCTAGTGTTCCTGTGAGTTACTGCTGGGAGGGGTCAGCAGACTCCTGTTCCTGTGAGTTACTGCTGGGAGGGGTCAGCAGACTCCTGTTCCTGTGAGTTACTGCTGGGAGAGGTCAGCAGACTTCTGTTCCTGTGAGTTACTGCTGGGAGAGGTCAGCAGACTCCTAGTGTTCCTGTGAGTTACTGCTGGGAGAGGTCAGCAGACTCCTGTTCCTGTGAGTTACTGCTGGGAGGGGTCAGCAGACTCCTAGTGTTCCTGTGAGTTACTGCTGGGAGGGGTCAGCAGACTCTGTTCCTGTGAGTTACTGCTGGGAGGGGTCAGCAGACTCCTGTTCCTGTGAGTTACTGCTGGGAGAGGTCAGCAGACTCCTGTTCCTGTGAGCTACTGCTGGGAGAGGTCAGCAGACTCCTGTTCCTGTGAGTTACTGCTGGGAGGGGTCAGCAGACTCCTGTTCCTGTGAGTTACTGCTGGGAGAGGTCAGCAGACTCCTGTTCCTGTGAGTTACTGCTGGGAGAGGTCAGCAGACTCCTGTTCCTGTGAGTTACTGCTGGGAGGGGTCAGCAGACTCCTGTTCCTGTGAGTTACTGCTGGGAGGGGTCAGCAGACTCCTGTTCCTGTGAGTTACTGCTGGGAGGGGTCAGCAGACTCCTGTTCCTGTGAGTTACTGCTGGGAGGGGTCAGCAGACTCCTAGTGTTCCTGTGAGTTACTGCTGGGAGAGGTCAGCAGACTCCTAGTGTTCCTGTGAGTTACTGCTGGGAGGGGTCAGCAGACTCCTGTTCCTGTGAGTTAATGCTGGGAGAGGTCAGCAGACTCCTAGTGTTCCTGTGAGTTACTGCTGGGAGGGGTCAGCAGACTCCTAGTGTTCCTGTGAGTTACTGCTTGGAGAGGTCAGCAGACTCCTAGTGTTCCTGTGAGTTACTGCTGGGAGGGGTCAGCAGACTCCTGTTCCTGTGAGTTACTGCTGGGAGAGGTCAGCAGACTCCTAGTGTTCCTGTGAGTTACTGCTGGGAGGGGTCAGCAGACTCCTAGTGTTCCTGTGAGTTACTGCTGGGAGAGGTCAGCAGACTCCTAGTGTTCCTGTGAGTTACTGCTGGGAGGGGTCAGCAGACTCCTAGTGTTCCTGTGAGTTACTGCTGGGAGAGGTCAGCAGACTCCTAGTGTTCCTGTGAGTTACTGCTGGGAGGGGTCAGCAGACTCCTAGTGTTCCTGTGAGTTACTGCTGGGAGAGGTCAGCAGACTCCTAGTGTTCCTGTGAGTTACTGTTGGGAGAGGTCAGCAGACTCCTGTTCCTGTGAGTTACTGCTGGGAGGGGTCAGCAGACTCCTAGTGTTCCTGTGAGTTACTGCTGGGAGAGGTCAGCAGACTCCTAGTGTTCCTGTGAGTTACTGCTGGGAGAGGTCAGCAGACTCCTAGTGTTCCTTTGAGTTACTGCTGGGAGGGGTCAGCAGACTCCTAGTGTTCCTGTGAGTTACTGCTGGGAGAGGTCAGCAGACTCCTAGTGTTCCTGTGAGTTACTGCTGGGAGGGGTCAGCAGACTCCTAGTGTTCCTGTGAGTTACTGCTGGGAGAGGTCAGCAGACTCTAGTGTTCCTGTGAGTTACTGTTGGGAGAGGTCAGCAGACTCCTGTTCCTGTGAGTTACTGCTGGGAGGGGTCAGCAGACTCCTAGTGTTCCTGTGAGTTACTGCTGGGAGAGGTCAGCAGACTCCTAGTGTTCCTGTGAGTTACTGCTGGGAGAGGTCAGCAGACTCCTAGTGTTCCTGTGAGTTACTGCTGGGAGGGGTCAGCAGACTCCTAGTGTTCCTGTGAGTTACTGCTGGGAGAGGTCAGCAGACTCCTGTTCCTGTGAGTTACTGCTGGGAGGGTCAGCAGACTCCTAGTGTTCCTGTGAGTTACTGCTGGGAGGGGTCAGCAGACTCCTGTTCCTGAGAGTTACTGCTGGGAGAGGTCAGCAGACTCCTGTTCCTTTGCCAGACATCTGTGACGTCACATTACTTCAGTGTGGCCAAGACTATTCTGACGTCACATTACTTCAGTGTGGCCAAGACTATTCTGACGTCACATTACTTCAGTGTGGCCAAGACTATTCTGACGTCATATTACTTCACAGTCACTTTACTGTGACGTCAATTTACTCCTACAGTGACCTTCACTACTGTGACGTCATATTACTTTATGTGAAGTTTGATAGTTTGATGTCAGTGTACAGTGAACCCGTGAGTATAGTGACCTGAAACACTCGGTTACTATGGTCCAGGTAACTGCCACTGACTGCTGGTTAACTCAACTGGTATACCACCTAGAGGTGGTATACCTCCTAGGAGGTATACCACCTAGAGGTGGTATACCTCCTAGGAGGTATACCACTACACAGGGGTCAATACGCAACCCCTTCTCGCAAATTCGTAAAGTCAATATTGACTTATTAACTACGTGCATAGGTGATATACTAAACATAATAGATACCCTTAAAAAGATTCATAGAAAACACCGACCTTACCTAACCTTGTTAGTATCTTAAGATAAGCATCTTATTGCTTCGTAATTACAATTATTACTTAACCTGTACCTATTATAGGTTAGGTAATAATTGTAATTACGAAGCAATAAGATGCTTATCTTAACATACTAAGTAGGTTAGGTAAGGTCAGTGTTTTCTATGAATCTTTTTAAGGGTATCTATTATGTTAAGTATGTCACCTATGCACATATTTAATAAGTCAATATTGACTTATTAAATTTGCGAGAACGGGTTGCAATACGATCGCAGCCGGGGAACAGAATATTGGGGTCGGGTACACTCAACAGATGGCGTTGACATCGTCACACCTCCCTTCCTAACAAAAATTGGGGTCAGGTGTGCTCAACAGATGGCGTCGACAGTCACAGCCGGGGAACATAAAATGGGGTCGGGTGCACTCAACAGATGGCGTTGACATCGTCACACTTCCCTTCCTAACAAAAATTGGGGTCAGGTGTGCTCAATAGATGGCGTCAACATCGTCACACTCATACTACCTGAGAATCTACCACAGCTACGCATAATACTTACCTGTCACCAGAGCGGAGACAGCAGCCAGGAGGACGGACAGAACAACGGAGGGCCCCGCCCACTCTGCGGCGCCCACGCCCACGTACACATACCCGCCCACGCCCACCATCCCACTAAGACCTGCAGGAGTAGAGAAATGAACATTAATTAGTATAACCCTTTTCTAACTTGCCAGAGGACCCAAAACAAAAAACGGTCAATTTAAAGTGTCCTCTCCTAACCTACCAGAAGACCCATAATAGAAAACGGGACAGTTCGTCACTTTCGCAAACCGCTCCAATTTTCTAGTAAACCAATTTTTGGCCGTATGTAACGCATACGATCGAAAAGCGACGTTCTCTGAAGGAGGACAGGTTGTAGGAGGACAGGTTATAGGGGGAGAGGTTGTACGACGACAGGTTGTAGGAGGACAGGTTATAGGGGGACAGGTTGTACGACGACAGGTTGTAGAGGGACAGGTTGAAGGAGGACAGGTTGTAGGAGGACAGGTTGAAGGAGGACAGGTTGTAGGAGGACAGGTTGTAGGAGAACAGGATGCAGGAGGAGAGCTTGTAGAGGGACAGTTTATAATACGACTGGTTGTACGAGAGGTTGTAGGAGGATAGGTTGCAGGAGAATAAGTTGTAGGAGGACAGGATGGAGGAGGACAGGATATTGGAGGACAGGTTGTAGGAGTACAAGTTGTAGGAGGACAGGTTGTAGGAGGACAGATTGTAGAGGACATGTTGCAGGAGTACAGGTTGTAGGGGCACAGGTTTTAGGAGGACAGTTTGTAGGAGGACAGGTTGTAGGAGGACAGATTGTAGGAAGACAGGTTGTAGAAGCACAGAATGTAGGTGAACAGGTTGTAGGAGGACAGGTTGCAGTAGAACAGGTTGTAGGAGGACAGATTGTAGGGGGAAAGGTTGTTAAAGACAGGTTGCAGGACTATAGGTTGTAGGGGGACCCGTTGTAGGAGGACAAGTTGTAGGAGGACAGGTTGTAGGGAAGATTGCAGGAGGAAAGGTTGTAGGAGGACAGGGGGTAGGAAAACAGGTTGTAGGAGGACAGGTTGTAGGGGGAAAGGTTGTTAAAGACAGGTTGCAGGACTATAGGTTGTAGGGGGACCCGTTGTAGGAGGACAAGTTGTAGGAGGACAGGTTGTAGGGAAGATTGCAGGAGGAAAGGTTGTAGGAGGACAGGGGGTAGGAAAACAGGTTGTAGGAGGACAGGTTGTAGGGGGAAAGGTTGTTAAAGACAGGTTGCAGGACTATAGGTTGTAGGGGGACCCGTTGTAGGAGGACAGGTTGCAGGACGACAGTTTGAAGGAGGACAGGTTGAACGAGGACAGGTTGTAGGAGGACAGGTTGTAGGTTGACAGGTTGAAGAAGAACTTTTTGTAGGACAGTTTGTAGGAGGACAGGTTGTAGGAGGACAGATTGCAGGAGAACAGGTTGCAGGAGAATAGGTTGAAGGAGGACAGGTTGTAGGAGGACAGGTTAAAGGAGGACAGGTTGTAGGACAGGTTATAGGGAGACAGGTTGTAGGAGGACAGGTTGTAGGAGGAGAGGTTGAAGGAGGACAGATTGTAGGAGGACATGTTGTAGGAGGACAGGTTGTAGGAGGACAGGCTGTAGGAGAACAGGTTGTAGGAGGACAGGTGACAGGTTGCAAGAGGACAGGTTGAAGGAGGACAGGTTGTAGGAGGACAGGTTGTAGGAGGACAGGATGTAGGGGGGAGAGGTTGTAGTAGGACATGTTGCAGGACTCTAGGTTGTAGGAGGACTGGTTGTAGGTGGACAGGTTGTAGGAGGACAGGTTGTAGGACAGGTTGTAGGAGGACATGTTGTAGAGGGACATATATGTCGTGACGCTGAACCCCGGTTCATTCCGAACACAGCGATAACACAACACATAACACCTTGCCTCAGCAACCGTTACTACCACTGTTACCTAGCAGTAAATCTGTTACCTAGCAGTAAATCTGTTACCTAGCAGTAAATCTGTTACCTAGCAGTAAATCTGTTACCTAGGAGTGAATAGGTACCTGGGAGTTAGTCAGCTGTCACAGGCTGCTTCCTGGGGGTGGAGGCCTGGTCGAGGACCGGGCCGCGGGGACACTAAAAGCCCGGAAATCATCTCAAGATAACCTCAAGATAACCACCGTGTACTCCTACACACACCAGACCCTTGAGGCGTACCACTAGGTTTGTACTGGAACACAATGAATGAACATATGGAAGGTATTTAAAGGCCGTCGGGTTTTGTCATTTAATTACAAAGAATAGACTCTGACAAATAATAACATATTAACATACTCTATTAGGTCAATACACTTCCAATACCCATAGACCACTTGACCTCCGCGATCACCACCCACACTCGTAACTTCCGCCTAAGTCCCTAATACGGAATGATTACTACAACGCTACACACCCGGTTAGTCTTACATTCAATACTCACATACTGCAGACTTAACTTGGTCACTAAGATCACATGAGGCTCTCGCATAGCTGTCTGCTACACTTCGCTGCTGCCACAAACGGAGACCTCGGAGGACTTGCCAGTTCCACTCCCACAACAAGACTGTCTTCAGCCAGCCATGGCCTCAAACATTTCACCACGCCTCTCTAGGAAGGTATAATCCGATTAACCTTATCCCTAGAAGCGGTAACCTTGTTCGCCTGAGTCCTCTTTCCAGGAATTATTAGTTTGGCTAACAGCTGCGGTCTTAATCCATTGACCTTTCTTGGATATGTGATCCATAGTCTGTCTACTTAACATGTACTTCCAATCATCATTCGTTAAATATTGTAGTAATGATCCTCTAGCTAATAATCCCTACTAACTTGTGGATTACAACAAGGACAGGTTGTAGAGGACAGGTTGTAGAAGGACAGGTTGTAGGGGACAGGTTGTAGGAGGATGTGTTGTAGGAGGACAGGTTGTAGGAGGACAGTTTGTTGGAGGACAGGTTGTAGGGGACAGGTTGTAGGAGGACGGGTTGTAGGAGGACAGGTTGTAGGAGGACAGTTTGTTGGAGGACAGGTTGTAGGGGACAGGTTGTAGGAGGACAGGTTGAAGGGGGACAGTTTGCAGGAGGATAGGTTGTAGGGGACAGGTTGTAGCAGGACAGGTTGTAGGGGGACAGGTTGTAGGAGAACAGGTTGTAGAAGGACAGTTTGTAGGAGGACAGGTTGTAGGAGGACAGGTTTCAGGAGAACAGGTTGCAGGAGGACAGGTTGTAGAGGGACAGGTTGTATGAGGACAGATTGTAGAAGGACAGGTTGCAGGAGGACAGATTGTAGGACAGATTGTAGAAGGATAGTATGTAGGTGAACAGGTTGTAGGAGGACAGGTTGCAGGAGAACAGGTTGCAGGAAGACAGGTTGTAGGAGGACAGACTCTAGGAGGACAGGTTCTAGCAGGACAAGTTGTAGGAAAACCGGTTGCAGGAGGACAGGTTGAAGAAGGACAGGTTGTAGGAGGACATGTTGTAAGAGGACAGGTTGTAGGAGGACAGGTTGTAGGAGAAGAGGTTGTAGGAGGACAGGTTGTAAGAGGACAGGTTGTAGGAGGACAGGTTGTAGGAAGACATGTTGTAAGAGGACAGGTTGTAGGAGGACAGGTTGTAGGAGAAGAGGTTGTAGGAGGACAGGTTGTAAGAGGACAATTTGTAGGAGGACAGTTTGTTGGAGGACAGGTTGAAGGGGGACAGTTTGTCGGAGGACAGGTTGTAGGGGACAGATTGTAGCAGGACAGGTTGTAGGGGAACAGGTTGTAGGAGGACAGGTTGTAGGAGAAGAGGTTGTAGTAGGACATGTTGCAGGACTATTGGTTGTAGGACAGGTTATAGGAGGACAGGTTGTAGGGGACAGGTTGTAGGAGGACAGATTGTAGGAGGACAGGTTGTAGGAGCTCAGGTTGCAGGAGGACAGGTTATAGGAAAGATTTCAGGAGAACAGGTTGTAGGAGGACCAGTTGTAGGAGAACAGGTTGTAGGAGGACAGGTTGTAGTGTAACAAGAGAGCAGTACATAGTACAACATGAACATCATAACAGCATGAACAAGCCACTTGGAGGATGAACAAACCACAGGCGCTAGTCAGGCGGCGGCAGACAATATAAAAGTTACACCTCTGTACAAGTTAGCCATAGAGCCAGGTCAACGGTCATCGAATCACAAAGAGGTCAGAGTTGATGCCGTCATGATAATCTTCAGGGATTAACCCCTAAACATCAAATGTAAAACCCTCATGTTCAACTGGGGAGCAGGAGATCATGGGACAGTCAGTAGAGTGGGCGCAGCCCAGTAGGAAGGTGTGTGTGGACTCGGGGAAGGAACATCATCTCCAGGAAAACTGTGGAACAACATACGAGTAAGTACGGCTCTCTTGTACTAAAGCACCTCATTCAGTACTCATAGCCTCTAGTAGGGAATATAGTTAGGGAGTGTCTTTTTTAATTATTTCAAATAAAGTCATATATTAAGTGTTATAAAATGTGTATTAATGGTTCCTTGTCTTAGTGATATTGGGCCTACCGTCCCCTTTGCCCCAGTGACCTAGTGTTCTTAATTATCCAGTACTCCTCCCCCCGTCCGTCTTCCGTGTTGAGGTGTTAGCATTGGGTGTGTCCCGCCTTATTCTTGTGTACACTATAGTTCCCAAGTGGTCAGGATTATTCGAGTGTCAGGCCAAGATCCTTGTACCGTTCAATTGTTCCCTACACCTGTCCTGGTAGGTTATTCCATCTGCAAGACCTACGACTCTCACTCCGGTCCCGTAGGAGGACAGGTTGTAGGAGGACAGGTTGTAGGAGGACAGGTTGTAGGAGGACAGGTTGTAGGAGGACAGGTTGTAGGAGGACAGGTTGTAGGAGGACAGGTTGTAGGAGGACAGGTTGTAGGAGGACAGGTTGTAGGAGGACAGGTTGTAGGAGGACAGGTTGTAGGAGGACAGGTTGTAGGAGGACAGGTTGTAGGACAGGTTGTAGGAGGTTGTAGGAGGACAGGTTGTAGGAGGACAGGTTGTAGGAGGACAGGTTGTAGGAGGACAGGTTGTAGGAGGACAGGTTGTAGGAGGACAGGTTGTAGGAGGACAGGTTGTAGGAGGACAGGTTGTAGGAGGACAGGTTGTAGGAGGACAGGTTGTAGGAGGACAGGTTGTAGGAGGACAGGTTGTAGGAGGACAGGTTGTAGGAGGACAGGTTGTAGGAGGACAGGTTGTAGGAGGACAGGTTGTAGGAGGACAGGTTGTAGGAGGACAGGTTGTAGGAGGACAGGTTGTAGGAGGACAGGTTGTAGGAGGACAGGTTGTAGGAGGACAGGTTGTAGGAGGACAGGTTGTAGGAGGACAGGTTGTAGGAGGACAGGTTGTAGGAGGACAGGTTGTAGGAGGACAGGTTGTAGGAGGACAGGTTGTAGGAGGACAGGTTGTAGGAGGACAGGTTGTAGGAGGACAGGTTGTAGGAGGACAGGTTGTAGGAGGACAGGTTGTAGGAGGACAGGTTGTAGGAGGACAGGTTGTAGGAGGACAGGTTGTAGGTTGTAGGAGGACAGGTTGTAGGAGGACAGGTTGTAGGAGGACAGGTTGTAGGAGGACAGGTTGTAGGAGGACAGGTTGTAGGAGGACAGGTTGTAGGAGGACAGGTTGTAGGAGGACAGGTTGTAGGAGGACAGGTTGTAGGAGGACAGGTTGTAGGAGGACAGGTTGTAGGAGGACAGGTTGTAGGAGGACAGGTTGTAGGAGGACAGGTTGTAGGAGGACAGGTTGTAGGAGGACAGGTTGTAGGAGGACAGGTTGTAGGAGGACAGGTTGTAGGAGGACAGGTTGGACAGGTTGTAGGAGGACAGGTTGTAGGAGGACAGGTTGTAGGAGGACAGGTTGTAGGAGGACAGGTTGTAGGAGGACAGGTTGTAGGAGGGTTGTAGGAGGACAGGTTGTAGGAGGACAGGTTGTAGGAGGACAGGTTGTAGGAGGACAGGTTGTAGGAGGACAGGTTGTAGGAGGACAGGTTGTAGGAGGACAGGTTGTAGGAGGACAGGTTGTAGGAGGACAGGTTGTAGGAGGACAGGTTGTAGGAGGACAGGTTGTAGGAGGACAGGTTGTAGGAGGACAGGTTGTAGGAGGACAGGTTGTAGGAGGACAGGTTGTAGGAGGACAGGTTGTAGGAGGACAGGTTGTAGGAGGACAGGTTGTAGGAGGACAGGTTGTAGGAGGACAGGTTGTAGGAGGACAGGTTGTAGGAGGACAGGTTGTAGGAGGACAGGTTGTAGGAGGACAGGTTGTAGGAGGACAGGTTGTAGGAGGACAGGTTGTAGGAGGACAGGTTGTAGGAGGACAGGTTGTAGGAGGACAGGTTGTAGGAGGACAGGTTGTAGGAGGACAGGTTGTAGGAGGACAGGTTGTAGGAGGACAGGTTGTAGGAGGACAGGTTAGGAGGACAGGTTGTAGGAGGACAGGTTGTAGGAGGACAGGTTGTAGGAGGACAGGTTGTAGGAGGACAGGTTGACAGGAGGACAGGTTGTAGGAGGACAGGTTGTAGGAGGACAGGTTGTAGGAGGACAGGTTGTAGGAGGACAGGTTGTAGGAGGACAGGTTTAGGAGGACAGGTTGTAGGAGGACAGGTTGTTGTAGGAGGACAGGTTGTAGGAGGACAGGTTGTAGGAGGACAGGTTGTAGGAGGACAGGTTGTAGGAGGACAGGGAGGACAGGTTGTAGGAGGACAGGTTGTAGGAGGACAGGTTGTAGGAGGACAGGTTGTAGGAGGACAGGTTGTAGGAGGACAGGTTGTAGGAGGACAGGTTGTAGGAGGACAGGTTGTAGGAGGACAGGTTGTAGGAGGACAGGTTGTAGGAGGACAGGTTGACAGGAGGACAGGTTGTAGGAGGACAGGTTGTAGGAGGACAGGTTGTAGGAGGACAGGTTGTAGGAGGACAGGTTGTAGGAGGACAGGTTGTAGGAGGACAGGTTGTAGGAGGACAGGTTGTAGGAGGACAGGTTGTAGGAGGACAGGTTGTAGGAGGACAGGTTGTAGGAGGACAGGTTGTAGGAGGACAGGTTGTAGGAGGACAGGTTGTAGGAGGACAGGTTGTAGGAGGACAGGTTGTAGGAGGACAGGTTGTAGGAGGACAGGTTGTAGGAGGACAGGTTGTAGGAGGACAGGTTGTAGGAGGACAGGTTGTAGGAGGACAGGTTGTAGGAGGACAGGTTGTAGGAGGACAGGTTGTAGGAGGACAGGTTGTAGGAGGACAGGTTGTAGGAGGACAGGTTGTAGGAGGACAGGTTGTAGGAGGACAGGTTGTAGGAGGACAGGTTGTAGGAGGACAGGTTGTAGGAGGACAGGTTGTAGGAGGACAGGTTGTAGGAGGACAGGTTGTAGGAGGACAGGTTGTAGGAGGACAGGTTGTAGGAGGACAGGTTGTAGGAGGACAGGTTGTAGGAGGACAGGTTGTAGGAGGACAGGTTGAAGGAGGACAGGTTGTAGGAGGACAGGTTGTAGGAGGACAGGTTGCAGGAGGACAGGTTGTAGGAGGACAGGTTGTAGGAGGACAGGTTGTAGGAGGAGAGGTTGTAGGAACAGACGTTGTAGGAGGACAGGTTGTAGGAGGACAGGTTGTAGGAGGACAGGTTGTAGGAGGACAGGTTGCAGGAGGACAGGTTGTAGGAGGAAAGGTTGTAGGAGGACATGTTGTAGGAGGACAGGTTGTAGGAGGACAGGCTGTGTAGGAGGACAGGTTGTAGGAGGACAGGTTGTAGGAGGACAAGTTGTAGGAGGACAGGTTGTAGGAGGACAGGTTGTAGGAAAACAGGTTGTAGGAGGACAGGTTGTAGGAGGACAGGTCGTAGGAGGACAGGTTGCAGGAGGACAGGTTGTAGGAGGACAAGCTGTAGGAGGACAGGTTGTAGGAGGACAGGTTGCAGGAGAACAGGTTGCAGGAGGACAGGTTGTAGGAGGACAGGTTGTAGGAGGACAGGTTGTAGGAGGACAGGTTGTAGGAGGACAGGTGTAGGAGGACAGGGTGTAGGAGGACAGGCTGTAGGAGGACAGGTTGTAAGAGGACAGGTTGTAGGAGGACAGGTTGTAGGAGGACAGGTCGTAGGAGGACAGGTTGTAGGAGGACAGGTAGTAGGAGGACAGGTTGTAGGAGAACAGGTTGTAGGAGGACAGGTTGCAGGAGGAAAGGTTGTAGGAGGACAGGTTGTAGGAGGACAGGTTGTAGGAGGACAGGTTGTAGGAGGACAGGTTGTAGGAGGACAGGTTGTAGGAGGACAGGTTGTAGGAGGACAGTTTGTAGGACAGGTTGTAGGAGGACAGGTTGTAGGAGGATAGGTTGTAGGAGGACAGGTTGTAGGAAGACAGGTTGTAGAAGGACAGGTTTGTAGAAGGAGAGGTTGCAGGAGGATAGGTTGTAGGTTGACAGGCTGTAGGAGGACAGGTCGTAGGAGAACAGGATTTAGGAGGACAGGTTGTAGGAAAACAGATTGTACGAGAACAGGTTGTAGGAGGACAGGTTGCAGGAGGACAGGTTGCAGGAGGACAGGTTGTAGGAGGACAGGTTGTAGGAGGACAGGTTGTAGGAGGACAGGCTGTAGGAGGACAGGTTGCAGGAGGACAGGTTGCAGGAGGATAGGTTGCAAGAGGACAGGTTGCAGGAGGACAGGCTGTAGTAGGACAGGTTGCAGGAGGACAGGTTGCAGGAGGATAGGTTGCAGGAGGACAGGTTGCATTAGGACAGGTTACAGGAAGACAGGCTGTACGAGGACAGGCTGTACGAGGTCAGGGTGTAGGAAGACAGGTTTTAGGAAGAGAGGTTGTAGGAAGACAGTTTGCAGGAGGACAGGTTGCAGGAGGACAGGCTGCAGGAGGACAGGCTGTAGGAGGACAGGTTGCAAGAGAAAAGGTTGCATCAGGACAGGTTCAGGAGGATAGGCTGTAGGAGGACAGTTTGTTGGAGGAAAGGCTCTAGAAGGACAGGCTGTAGGAGGACAGATTGTAGGAGGACAGGTTTCAGGAGGACAGGTTGCAGGAGTACAGGTTGTAGAAGGACATTTGTAGGAGAACAGGTTGCAGGAGGACAGATTGTAGGAGGACAGAATGTATCAGAACAGGTTGAAGGAGGACAGGTTGCAGGAGGACAGGTTGTAGGAGGACAGGTTGCAGGAGAACAGGTTGCAGGAGGACAGGTTGTAGGAGGACAGGTTTTAGGAGAACAGGGTGTAGGAGGACAGGCTGTTGGAGGACAGGTTGTAGGAGGACAGGCTGTAGGAGGACAGGCTGTAGGAGGACAGGCTGTAGGAGGACAGGTTGTAGGAGGACAGGGTGTAGGAAGACAGGTTTTAGGAGGACAGGTTGTAGGAAGACAGTTTCCAGGAGGACAGGTTGCAGGAGGACAGGCTGCAGGAGGACAGGCTGTAGGAGGACAGGCTCTAGAAGGACAGGCTGTAGGAGGACAAATTGTAGGAGGACAGGTTGCAGGAGGACAGGTTGTAAAAGGACAGGTTGCAGGAGGACAGGTTGTAGGAGGACAGGTTGTAGGAGGACAGATTGTAGGAGGACAGAATGTAGGAGAACAGGTTGAAGGAGGACAG
This sequence comes from Procambarus clarkii, assembly GCF_020424385.1. Taxonomy (NCBI): domain Eukaryota; kingdom Metazoa; phylum Arthropoda; class Malacostraca; order Decapoda; family Cambaridae; genus Procambarus; species Procambarus clarkii. The sequence continues at coordinate 28,604 of NW_025570309.1, forward strand.
GTTGCAGGATAACAGGTTGCAGGAGGACAGGTTGTAGGAGGACAGGTTTTAGGAGAACAGGGTGTAGGTGGACAGGCTGTAGAAGGACAGGTTGTAGGAGGACAGGTTGTAGGAGGACAGGTTGTAGGAGGACAGTTGTAGGAGGACACGGTTGCAGGAGGACAGGTTGTAGGAGGACAGGTTGTAGGAGGACAGGTTGTAGGAGGACAGGTTGTAGGATAACAGGTTGTAGGAGGACAGGTTGTAGGAGGACAGGTTGTAGGAGGACAGGGTGTAGGAGGACAGGCTGTAGGAGGACAGGTTGTAGGAGGACAGGTTGTAGGAGGACAGGCTGTAGGAGAAGAGGTTGTAGGAGGACAGGTTGCAGGGGAACAGGTTGCAGGAGGACAGGTTGTAGGAGGACAGGTTGTAAGAGAATAGGTTTTAGGAGAACAGGTTGTAGGAGGACAGGTTGTAAGAGGACAAGTTGCAGGAGGACAGGTTTTAGCGGGACAGGTTTTAGGAGGACAGTTTGTAGGAGGACAGGTTATAGGAGGACTGGTTGTAGGGGGACAGGTTGTAGGGGACAGGTTGTAGGGGACAGGTTGTAGGAGGACAGGTTGTAGGAGGACAGGTTGTAGGAGGACAGGTTGTAGGAGGACTGGTTGTAGGGGACAGGTTGTAGGGGACAGGTTGTAGGAGGACAGGTTGTAGGAGGACAGGTTGTGGGAGAACAGTTTGTAGGAGGACAGGTTGTAGAGGACAGGTTGTAGTGTAACACCGTAAAGGTGTTTGGCTTAGTTTTTTTTACTACATACATAGAGTACATGAGTCACAGACAAGGATTTGACAGGCGCCATTCTGGCAGCCTGAATCTCACACCTTGGGTGACCTCTGGGTCACCCAAGTGACCTGAGGTCACCCATTTGAATTTCACCTTGCCTCTGCTAATCTGATAATTGACCTTCAAACATGCCGACGTTTAAGGAGTGGCTTGGTAGAGAGCCGGAGGCTATCTACTTGTGGGCGGAGTTAGCTACTAGGTTTCCCAATATATGCTCGGAGAGCTATCGATTCGGGAGCATTAACAGATAGACCAGGCAGTAGAGCAGAGGCGGACAACAACCGAGACGGGCTGTCGGTCGGACGAGGGTGACGCTGCCTGACTGCTGCAGACTCCCCCCCCCCCCTTTACCCAGCTATAGGCAGACACTTGGTGAGTTGAGCAGTAAGGTGACTTGGTCGTGTTTACATATGTTGTGTGATGATCAGGGATAGTCAGTTGTAGGGTTCTCAAATTCTTGGATGATGATTCACTTTGCATATTAAACTGGAACATTTGAATGGCTTAAATTATGATAGTTATCATGTGAAATATAATTGAATTTATTATTTAAATTGTCTTTAACTTGGTTCCCTAGAGTCTTTGAGTTGAGGTGAGAAAGCCTCTGTGGTTACTGGTTCAGGATTTTAATGAGTACATGATACAGTTGGAACAGACTAATAATGACCTCGTGTTAACATCTTTGAGAATTTGGTGATACAGACAAGTTCCATTCCTTGTCTTGTATGTAATGGTCTTGAATGGATGGTGGCAGCACTTTTTCTACTACTACCTACTCTTCTACTTCTACTATCTACTCTTCTACTTCTACCTATCTACACCTCTCCCTCCACCCCTCTCTAAACTCTCACTTTCAACTAATGACCCTCCTCGCTCCTCCCACCTCCCTACCTCTCACCCCAAACCCTCACTAATTACTTCACTATTCATTTCTTTCCTTTCGTTTTCTCTTATACGTTTGTGGCAGTGAAATGTGTTCTAGAGTTCTCTCTAGAGTTTTCGGGTAGCTGATCAAGTGACGGCGCCTTGTAGTCTTAGCACCTAGGTAGTCAAATACCTAGGTTACAAGGTGTTGAACGAGAGAGGTTGCCTTAGGAACTCTGGGAGTGCTCTAGAATAGTTAGCTAACTGGGGGCGGGATAACGGACTAGAGAGAGCTGTTTCCCCCGGCCTCGTTAGTTAACTGGGGGTTGGAATAATGGACAAGATAGAGCTATTTTCCCCACCCCCGTTACAGTAGGAGGACAGGTTGTAGGTGGACAGGTTGTAGGAGGACGGGTTGTAGGAGGACAGTTTGTAGGTGGACAGTTTGTAGGAGACAGGTTGTAGGAGGACAGGTTGTAGGAGACAGGTTGTAGGAGGACAGGTTGTAGGAGGAGTTTGTAGGTGGACAGGTTGTAGGAGACAGGTTGTAGGAGGACAGGTTGTAGGGGGACAGGTTGTATTAGAACAGTTTGTAGGAGGACAGTTTGTAGGAGGACAGGTTTTAGGACGACAGGTTGCAGGAGAACAGGTTGTAGAGGGACAGGTTGTAGGAAGACAGGTTGTAGAGGGACAGGTTGTAGGAAGCAAGATTGTAGGAGGACAGGTTGCAGGAGGACAGGTTAAAGGGCACAGGTTTTAAGAGGACAGTTTGTAGGAGGGCAGGTTGTAGAAGGACAGTATGTAGGTGAACAGGTTGCAGGAAAAAAGGTTGTAGGAGAAAGGTTGTAGGAAAGATTGCAGGAAGACAGGTTGTAGGAGGACAGGTTGTAGGAGGACAAGTTGTAGGAGGACAAGTTGAAGGATAACAGGTTGCAGGAGGACAGGTTGTAGGAGGACAGGTTGTAGGACAGATTGCAGGAGGACAGGTTGTAGGAGGACAGGTTGTAGGACAGGTTGTAGGAGAACAAGTTGCAGGAGGACAGGATGCAGGAGGACAAGTTGCAGGAGGAAAGATTGTAGGACAGGATGTAGGAGGACAAGTTGTAGGAGGACAGGTTGTAGGAGGACAGGTTGTAGGGGGACAGGTTGAAGGAGGACAGGTTGTAGGAGGACAGGTATCAGAAAGACAGGTTGTAAGAGGACAAGTTGTAGGGGTACAGGTTGTAGGAGGACAGGTTGCAGGCGGACAGGTTGTAGGAGGACAGGTTGTAGAAGGACAGGAGGTATGAGGACAGGTTATAGGAGGACAGGTTGTAGGAGAAAGGTTGTAGGAAAGATTGCAGGAAGACAGGTTGTAGGAGGACAGGTTATAGGAGGACAGGATGTAGGAGGACAGATTGTAGGAGGACAGGTTGCCGGAGGACAGGTTGTAGGGAGACAGGTTGTAGGGGGACAAGTTGCAAGGAAATAGGTTGCAGGAGGACAATTTGTAGGAGGACAGGTTGTAGAAGGACAGGTTGTAGGAGAACATGTTGTAGGAGGACAGGTTGTAGGAGGAGAGTTTGTAGGACATGTTGTAGGAGGAGAGTTTGTTGTTGCATGTGTAGGAGGACAAGTTGCAGGAGGACAGGATGTAGGAGGATAGGTTGTAGGAGGACAGGTTCCAGGAGAACAGGTTACTGCAGGACAGGTTGTAGGAGGGCATGTTCTAGGAGGACAGGTTGTAAGAAGACAGGTTGTAGGAAGACAGGTTGTAGGACAGATTGCAGGAGCACAGGTTGTAAGTGGACAGGTTGTAGGACAGATTGCAGGAGGACAGGTTGTAAGAGGACAGGTTGTAGGACAGATTGCATGAGGACAGGTTGTAGGAGGACATGTTGTAGGAGGACAGATTGTAGGAGGACAGGTTGTAGGAGGACAGGTTGTTGGAGGACAGGTTGCAGGACGACAGGTTTTTGGAGGACAAGCTGTAGGAGAACAGGTTGTAGGACAGGTTACAGGAAAACAGGTTACAGGAAGACAGATTGAAGGAGCACAGGTTCTAGGAGGACAGGTTGTAGGATAGGTTGCAGGAGGACAGGTTGTAGGAGGACAGGTTGTAGGATGACAGGGTGTAGGAGGACAGGCTGTAGGAGGACAGGTTGTAGGAGGACAGGCTGTAGGAAACAGATTGTACGAGGACAGTTTTAGGAGGACAGGTTTTATAATTACAGGTTGAAGGAGGACAGGTTGTAGGAGGACAGGTTATAGGAGGACAGGTTGCAGGAGGACAGGTTGTAGGCGGACAAGCTGTAGGAGGACAGGTTGTAGGAGGAGAGGTTACAGGAAAAGACGTCGCAGGAAGACAGGTTGAAGGAGGACAGGTTGTAGGAGGACAGGTTGTAGGAGGACAGGTTGCAGGAGGACATGTTGTAGGAGGAAAGGTTGTAGGAGGACATGTTGTAGGATGACAGGGTGTAGGAGGACAGGCTGTGTAAGAGGACAGGTTGCAGGAGAACAGGTTCAGGAGGACAAGCTGTAGGAGGACATGTTGTAGGAGGACAGGTTACAGGAAAACAGGTGGAAGGAGGACAGGTTGTAGGAGGACAGGTCGTAGAAAGAAAGGTTGCAGGAGGATAGGTTGTAGGAGGACAAGCTGTAGGAGGACAGGTTGTATGAGGACAGGTTGCAGGAGAACAGGTTGCAGGAGGACAGGTTGTAGAAGGACGGGTTGTAGGTGGACAGGTTGTTGGAGGACAGGTTGCAGGAGGACAGGTGTACGAGGACAGGGTGTAGGAGGACAGGCTGTAAGAGGAGAGGTTTTAAGACAACAGGATGTAGGTGGACAGGTTGTAGGAAAACAGATCGTACGAGGACAGGTTGTAGGAGGACAGGTAGTAGGAGGACAGGTTGTAGGTGAACAGGTTGTAGGAGGACAGGTTGCAGGAGGAAAGGATGCAGGAGAACAAGTTGCAGGAGGAAAGATTGTAGAAGGACAGGTTGTAGGATGAGAGGTTGTGGGAGGACAGGTTTAATCGGGACAGTTTGTACGAGGACAGGTTGTAGTAGGACAGGTTGCAGGAGGATAGGTTGTAGGAGGATAGGTTGTAGGAGGACAGGTTGTAGGAAGACAGGTTGTAGAAGGACAGGTTTGTAGAAGGAGAGGTTGCAGGAGGATAGGTTGTAGGTTGACAGGCTGTAGGAGGACAGGTCGTAGGAGAACAGGATTTAGGAGGACAGGTTGTAGGAAAACAGATTGTACGAGAACAGGTTGTAGGAGGACAGGTTGCAGGAGGACAGGTTGCAGGAGGACAGGTTGTAGGAGGACAGGTTTTATCAGGAAAGGTTGTAGGAGGACAGGCTGTAGGAGGACAGGTTGCAGGAGGACAGGTTGTAGGAGGACAGGTTTTAGAAGGACAGGTTGTAGGAGGACAGGTTGTAGGAGGACAGGTTGCAGGAGGACAGGTTGTAGGAGGACAGGTTGCAGGAGGACAGGTTGTAGGAGGACAGGTTATAGGAGGACAGGTTGTAGGAGGACAGGTTGTAGGAGGACAGGTTGCAGGAGGACAGGTTGCAGGAGGACAGGTTACAGGAGACAGGTTGTAGGAGGACAGGTTGTAGGAGGACAGGTTGCAGGAGGACAGAGGTTGTAGGAGGACAGGTTGTAGGAGGACAGGTTTAGGAGGACAGGTTGTAGGAGGACAGGTTGTAGGAGGACAGGTTGTAGGACAGGTTGTAGGAGGAGAGTAGGACATGTTGTAGGAGGAGAGTTGGACATGTTGTAGGAGGACAAGTTGCAGGAGGACAGGTTGTAGGAGGATAGGTTGTAGGAGGACAGGTTCCAGGAGAACAGGTTACTGCAGGACAGGTTGTAGGAGGGCATGTTCTAGGAGGACAGGTTGTAAGAAGACAGGTTGTAGGAGGACAGGTTGTAGGACAGATTGCAGGAGCACAGGTTGTAAGAGGACAGGTTGTAGGACAGATTGCAGGAGGACAGGTTGTAAGAGGACAGGTTGTAGGACAGATTGCATGAGGACAGGTTGTAGGAGGACATGTTGTAGGAGGACAGATTGTAGGAGGACAGGTTGTAGGAGGACAGGTTGTTGGAGGACAGGTTGCAGGACGACAGGTTTTTGGAGGACAAGCTGTAGGAGAACAGGTTGTAGGACAGGTTACAGGAAAACAGGTTACAGGAAGACAGATTGAAGGAGCACAGGTTCTAGGAGGACAGAATGTAGGATAGGTTGCAGGAGGACAGGTTGTAGGAGGACAGGTTGTAGGATGACAGGGTGTAGGAGGACAGGCTGTAGGAGGACAGGTTGTAGGAGGACAGGCTGTAGGAAACAGATTGTACGAGGACAGTTTTAGGAGGACAGGTTTTATAAGGACAGGTTGAAGGAGGACAGGTTGTAGGAGGACAGGTTATAGGAGGACAGGTTGCAGGAGGACAGGTTGTAGGAGGACAAGCTGTAGGAGGACAGGTTGTAGGAGGAGAGGTTACAGGAAAAGACGTCGCAGGAAGACAGGTTGAAGGAGGACAGGTTGTAGGA
>NW_025570310.1:0-27500 GCF_020424385.1 Procambarus clarkii
GAATCACAGTACTTCCTGCCCAGAGCCTCTTTGAGTGTCTTGGACGGAGAAAAACCAGGACAGTCGAAGAACTTGAGGCTTGGAAATCTCTGAAAACTTGGATTTTGTGAGATTTTGCGTCTTGAAGATTGGGGGGGAAGTGGTTGGGGAGGGAGGCAGCATGTTGCCTGTGACGCGCAGCCAGAGTGTCAAGGCTCAGCCAGGGCCCGTCTCCAGGGAGGGTAAACGGAACTCCTCCAGCAGCTTCAGTAGTGAGGTATGGTCGTCGCTGGCGCTCTTGACCTCCTTGCCCAGGGCACACTTCTCCCGCAGGAAGCCCCATCACCTCCAACACCAGCGCCACCACCACCAGCAACACCTCCAACAGCAGCAGCAGCAACAGCAGCAGCCACCGTCCCGTTCCTGCGCACCCCGGCACCACTGGGTGTCCTTCAGCATGGTAAGCTTTCCAAATAACGGCGCAGGCGACTCAGCAGCGCCGCCGCCGCCGCAGCCGCAGCCGCAGGTCTTATAATATATATACCAAGAGGTTCCGCGCCTCGGCCCCTTAGACCCCGCGTGTCACATGTCGTTATATTTCGCCCTGTCACTCTTCTCGCTCGGGGCAAAAGCTTCGGTTGTGTAACAGGTTCGAAGCCCTGGTTACTGATCCCATCACAGCTCGCTATAGTTATATCAGGCTGTGAATACTCCAGTAGTTGAATTAGAAGTTGACTTATATAGAAGGGGAATGTGGATGTAGAGGGGATGAGCAAATGAAAGTAGTTTTTGGCGAGGCAGTGGGTGAAGCTGATATACTTTCTCCTCTCACCTGCGCCTCGCCCTCATACACCCTTCTCATAATACATAGCGAGACATGTTTCCTACCTAGATGATACATATTGAGAGTATGGAGGTAATGACCCAATTTCTATATGAGATGGAATCAGCCTCGCAAACCCCTACAGTTGGGGTTACTCCTCTGCTAGTGCCTAGGGAAGACACTAGGAGGTTAGTAACTTATATAATCCACCACCATGTTGACCAGTTGGAAGTTACCAGCCCCGCTCCTGGGCAAGCTAAGTCCGCCACGGGCTCACCATAGCCCGTGCTACTTGGAACTTTTTTGTTCCCAGTAGCTGAATGTTGAATAACAATTGACCAATCAGTCTTTCACCCGCTTACACGACGTGAGTGGCAGAATCTGTCGCTCATCTCTCCAAAAATAACTCCCACTCTAGGTAAGAATTTGCCTGGGATCTGGGGCCCGGACCTGACAATGGTCAGATTCACGAAGCAGTTTTTCGCAAGCACTTATGAACGTGTACATCTTTCCTCAATCTTTGACGGCTTTGGTTACATTTATTAAACAGTTTACAAGCATGAAAACTTCCCATTCATCTGTTGTTATTGTTATAAACAGCCTCCTGGTGCTTCGGAGCTCATTAACTCTTTAATAATTGTAAACAAAGCCGTCAAAGATTGAGGAAAGATGTCCACGTTCGTAAGTACTTGCGTAAAACTGCTTCGTGAATCTGGCTCCAGGCTCCGGAAAGCAGAGGTCGTATGGCTGTCGTATACACAACCATACAAGTTGTATGGCTGTCGTATACACAACCATACAAGTTGTATGGCTGTCGTATAGAATGGAACTTAAATAAATCTGGAGCAAAAGAACTTGGAAGTTGCGAAAGTTTTTAAGGAATGTAAGTTTAGAGCAGGCTGAGTGAAGCAAAGGTGACAGGACTTGAGAATGGAGAAATTGGAAGAACAGAAGTGAGAGAAAACGAGAGAAGGTAGGAAGGAGTATTCCTCATAATGGATAAAGATATAAAGAGGAGGATCAAGTGGGTAAGGGTACTCGAAACTTATAAGGATCTAAGAAAATAATATAATACGCTTGAGAAGTCGAGTGAGAGAGAATGGGAAAGACGAGGTCAACAGAAAACGGGAGTGTGTTGAGAGTATAAATGACAGGTCAAAATAAACCAAAAGAAAACGATCAAATAAATAGGAGAAAGATTAGAGAAAATTGCTCAAAGAAAAGGAAGGAAGAAGCTGTTTCGAAGGAAGTTCTGAAGTGTAATTAGGGAGGCTAATGGGTGGTTAAATGGGCATGATAATATTACTAACATGGGGGACAATTTTAAATAATGAAATATGGGTAGAAGTAGTGATTAATAATAATAATAATAATAACAGTAATAATAATTTATTGATTTATCTATCTATAAAAATAGACTACCTGTTTGCCTGCCTATGCAAGATTGAAAGCCAACTTTTGTAGATGACACATAAGTGGTATGGGAATGTCGTAGGTCGGCTGGGGTCAGCCCTAATGCCCCCCTTTAAGAAGGGTCAGCCCCTGTTGAGAATCCCAGCAACTCGTACGAAGTGTGAAATGACACAGATTACAACATACACACGACATTACCACAACGTTCTCTGTCTCGCCACAAAGTTACAACAAATAACAGTTGTATGAATAGTTTGAGGTTATGAGAGAGAGAGAGAGAGACAGAGAGAGAGAGAAAGAGAGAGAGAGACAGAGAGAGAGAGAAAGAGAGAGAGAGAGAGAGAGAGAGAGAGAGAGAGAGAGAGAGAGAGAGAGAGAGAGAGAGAGACAGAGACAGAGACAGAGACAGAGACAGAGAGAGAGAGAGAGAGAGAGAGAGAGAGAGAGAGAGAGAGAGAGAGAGAGAGAGAGAGAGAGAGAGACAGAGACAGAGACAGAGAGAGAGAGAGAGAGAGAGAGAGAGAGAGAGAGAGAGAGAGAGAGAGAGAGAGAGAGAGAGAGAGAGAGAGAGAGAGAGAGGGGAATTAAGAGAGTAGACCCGAACTAGGGCGATATGCCAGTCCTGGAAAAGACCAGTGAGTCTACTATTCAAATATAAAGGTTCATATTAGTTCACTTAAGTTTAGTGGGCAATAGCCTACGGCAGGAGAGTGATTAATTAGAATTAATTAGATTAATTACATTAATTACTAGCATATTGATCAGTGATGAACAATGTGGGTTTCGGCTGGAAGATGAGGCCCTCAAGATTGATCAAAACACTTGAAGTATCATCTTACGAAACCTGTACATCTTTTCCTCGCAGCGTTTACGAGCTCGTAAAGTATTTAATAAATACAGACTGCGCCGCCATGATTGATGACAGATGAACAGGTTTCGTAAGGGGTCACGTGGGGGCTTGGTGAACCCTCCCCCCCTCCTCCTGATATCTGCAGTGAGATATATTGTTAAGATAGCGCAACAGAAGGACAATATATATATATATATATATATATATATATATATATATATATATATATATATATATATATATGTCGTACCTAGTAGCCAGAACGCAATTCTCAGCCTACTATGCAAGGCACGATTTGCCTAATAAGCAAAGTTTTCCTGAATTAATATATTTTCTCTAATTTTTTTCTTATAAAATGATAAAGCTACCCATTTCATTATGTATGAGGTTAATTTTTTTTTATTGGAGTTAAAATTAACGTAGATATATGACCAAACCTAACCAACCCTACCTAACCTAACCTAACCTATCTTTGTAGGTTAGGTTAGGTTAGGTAGCCGAGAAAGTTAGGTTAGGTTAGGTTAGGTAGGTTAGGTCGTCGAAAAAACATTAATTCATGAAAACTTGGCTTATTAGGCAAATCGGGCCTTGCATAGTAGGCCGAGAAGTGCGTTCTGGCTACTAGGTACGACATATATATATATATATATATATATATATATATATATATAAACAAAGGGATTTGGACGGAGTTACAAAATTACTGTTATACATTATGATGACCATGTATGTATGTATGTATGTATGTATGTATGTATGTATGTATGTATGTATGTATGTATGACAGTGTCAGACCACGGAGGAAAATTGAAACAGGAATTTCCTTTAGTACTTTCGTATATTAATACATCTTCAGAAGGAGTTTTACACACGTATGTATGTATGTATGTATGTATGTATGTATGTATGTATGTATGTATGTATGTATGTATGTATGTATGTAGCAGCACATACGTAAGAGTAAATAGTGTAATCAGTGGTGGTTGTATATATTACTCTTGGTGTATGTTAGGGGTGTGTATGTATGTATGTTAACCAGGGTGAGACATGGTTATACACCTTGGACCAGATTCACGAAGCAGTTACGCAAGCACCTACGAACCTGTCCATCTTTCCTCAATCTTTGGCGGCTTTGTTTACAATTATTAAAACAGTTAATGAGCTCCGAAGTACCAGGAGGCTGTTTATAACAATAACAACAGTTGATTGGCAAGTTTTCATGCTTGTAAACTGTTTAATAAATGTAAATAAAACCGTCAAAGATTGAGGAAAAGATGTACAGGTTCGTAGGTGCTTGCGTAACAGCTTCGTGAATCTGGCTTCTTGTGTAGAGTTTCTAACACGAGATGAGACGATGATACACAATAAATGGCTGAAAACAAGATGCCAAAACCATAAATTGTGGCGTCCACGACTTGTTAATGGTCCCGAACGACCCGAAACAAGCGTCATTTCCTCATAATCCAATCTGTGATTGGGTCTTACAATCTTGATTCTTGAGGTTATCTTGAGATGATTTCGGGGCTTTTTAGTGTCCCCGCGGCCCCGGCAGTGATTGGAGGATACCAGATATCTCTCATGTAAATGAGAAGCGTTCTCTCAGTGAGAGAACTAGGAGACTAGCTGAGGAGTGAGAGAGAGAAGTCTGGTGAAAGTGTGTGTGGAGGAAAGTGAAAATTGCCGTAAATGGGTAAAAGAATGAAATTCTGCGTGAGAAAACTGTGGCTTGGTGAAGTGTTGGCATTTGTCGATCGTTCTAAATACCTAGAAATGTGCCCATTGCTAACGAGGAGTCACAATACCGTGGCTGAAGTATGTTGAGCAAACCACACACTAGAAGGTGAAGGGACGACGACGACGACGTTTCGGTCCGTCCTGGACCATTTTCACAGTCGATTTGAGAATGGTCCAGGACGGATCGAAATGTCGTCGTCCCTTCACCTTCTAGTGTGTGGTCTGGTCAACATGCACAACAGTTGATGTTGAGACTGCTATCTTTTTTTCCCTTCTAATGCTATCTTGTTTTTCGTTGGGATAAACAAGGGGGGGGGGAGGGGGGAGTGGCATTTTAAGAAAAATAATAAGATTTATTTGTCAAATGTTTTCTTTGATATCTTCGAGATATCAAAGAGAACTTTGAGATATCAAAGAGTCAAATGATATCTTTGTTCTCCGTCACAGGCATTACAGTCACGGAGAACAAAGATATCATACTCAGCCAGAGGTCAGAATGAAGGGGGCGCTGACCCCTTACCTTTACGAGACGGTAGGGAGGTAGAGACCCCCTTACATATATATATATACTGGCTGCCTGTCCCCCCGACACAATGAATTATAAGGTTGGATTGAAACGGCTGATAAGGAGAGAGTAAATGTACTTGTTTGTAATAGTGATGTCAATGTCACACGAATATTACTGTACACAACACCTTGCGAAACCTGTACATCTTTCCGTAGTCACGGCGGCTCAGTTGATATTTATTTAGACATTTTTCGGGCTTGGAAACTTCACAACCCGAGGTTGTTATTGTTATAAATAACCTCTTGTGTGCTTTGGGGTTCTTGAACCGCCATGGTGGAGGGAAGATGATGTACAGGTTTCGTAATTGGTTGATGAATGCAAGGGTGTTATTGTTATTATTTATCGCCTTGACCTGTGGCTTACTGCTACCGTATTGAGCAAGGGGGTGGATGCCCCCTAACCCCCCCCCCTGCATGGGGGTTGATCCCCCCCCTCTCCCCCCCCACAAGGGGTTGATGCCCCCCCCCCCTCCCCCAGCAAGGGGGGTTAATAGAACTAATTCAACTATTCCCAAACCACCATTTGCTGTATGTTATTTTAACCTTTGCTTCTCAGAAGGAAATGTCCATGTAGCACGGGCTATGGCGAGCCCGTAAAAAAGGCCCTGTGTTATTAACGGTTATTTGTACAGCTTGTGGTTTGGGTTGGGTCGGGTGGCAGCGCCTGGGTCCCGGCATCTTGGGCACCTACGACCTTCGATAGCCTTTTGTTGCGGATTTGTAAAAGTTGTCATAGGTTGGAATTTGACCTTTCGCAATGACAGGGTTTTGTCTCCTGACATTTTATAATTTGTTTTTGTTTGACGCATTGTTTAAATAAGGTTTCCTTGTTGTTTTTGTCTTGTTTGTTTAAAACGACATTAAAAAATAACCTCGTAGTTTATATACATATATATATATATATATATATATATATATATATATATATATATATATATATATATATATATATATATATATATATATATATATATATATATATATTAGTGTATAGAAAGGTGAAGTGTATAGAAAGCATAGGGTCAAGTTACATAGTCACAGCCCCGCTCCTGTGCCAGGTAAGTCCACTACGGGCTCACCATAGCCCGTGCTACTTGCCCCGCTCCTGTGCCAGGTAAGTCCACTACGGGCTCACCATAGCCCGTGCTACTTGCCACCGCTCCTGTGCCAGGTAAGTCCACTACGGGCTCACCATAGCCCGTGCTACTTGCAACTTTTGGTTCCGAGGAGATGAATCTAAAAAAAAAAGACAGGTTAAGTATGGCGTCACATGGGGCCAACAGGTCATCTGTAGTGACTTTATAATTTTGTGTGTTCCTATGATGGGTGAAGCAGTGTGTGGGGTCATCCTTCAAGACCAAGGAAGATGCCTTGGTCTTGAGTTAGAGTGGACCCGAGTATGAGGTAGATGATAATGGTTGGTTGATATTGTTTGATGTGTAGTGGATGTCTGTGGATGATATCCATGTTGTTGCTCATGATATCTCTGGCGATGATATCCATGTTGTTGCTCATGATATCTCTGGCGATGATATCCATGTTGTTGCTCATGATATCTCTGGCGATGATATCCATGTTGTTGCTCATGATATCTCTGGCGATGATATCCATGTTGTTGCTCATGATATCTCTGGCGATGATATCCATGTTGTTGCTCATGATATCTCTGGCGATGATATCCATGTTGTTGCTCATGATATCTCTGGCGATGATATAATTATGCATTGAAATGATATGTTCCTTGATGGGACCTTATTGTGTGTGCATTGTCAGGTGTCTTGGAATATTGTTGTCTTGCCTATATATTGAGATTTATTGGGCTGACAGTCCCCCAAGTGGATATATAAAGACATAGATGACATTTGTCTCTTTCATGGCAGTGTGTTTGGTATTGAGAGAGTTATTCTTGGGCAAGTTGGTGGTCTTCTTCCTCTTGTAGTAAATTGGCATCTCTTATCTTGTGGGTGGTGTTGGTCGGGTCCCGGTTCTATCAGTAATGTCTTTTGAAAAAAAATTTCCTTTTGAAAAAAAAAAGAAAAAATCCTCCATTTTGTGGGCCGTGGAAAAAAAGTTCTTGTGAAATAAGATAATATGTGAAACAGTATAGTGTCGGGCATTTCCTCAGAGATAGCATAACAGATCACCTTCTTCATAATGATATCTTTTATACGTGGTTAGATATCCATTATTGACTAGTGCCTTCATTACTCTAGAGCTGTGTGTGAGGGCACGATTGACCTAGACCTCGACAACACTCCGCTGTCCGAACACTCACTACTTATATGAATCAAGACACATTCCTATATTGGTTTCCTTAGCGTAGACTGCTATATGCAAGCTACCACTCCTATACCCCAGACTGTTACGTCTTGGAAAGACAGCTTGCTTTCTCTCTTCGAACGGAACATTGTTCGAATGCATCCTTTAGCTCTTGCAAGCACTCTGATGTCTGGTGCCTGCAGGAATATCTCTCCGACTTACCGACAGTAGACATCAGGTTTTAGGCCCATGTCAAGAACATTAATTGATGTTTTAAAGTGATGTTCATGTGAGATATTAATAAGATCTTTGTTGTTTTAAAGTGATGTTCGTGTGATATATTGACAGTGGGGAGTTTACTGATATTTTAAAGTTATTTGTTGTTTAAATAAATATTATATACATATTGTGTTGTGCTTTGTTCACCTCGTTAACTGCATGTTTAATTAAAATGACTTTTGTTGTAATTTCATAATAAAATTCTTGTGTCGTTTGAGTTGCCTGTTGTGTGTGGCATTGTGTCAAATGATTGTGGTTTTACCTTTACGTATTTTACAAGTCACGAGGATAAATTGTGTTGTTAGCTTTAAAATTCACAATTTAAATTTATTAGACAAATGGCTATTCAATGTCTATTTTTTGCCTTATACAGAATGTTGTGTTCACTATCCTTAAATTTTCATGCATTCTGAAGCTTGCTGTTAGGCTTATGACTGATTTAAATAATTTATTTTTATAATTTTTTTAAATTTTTAAACTGTCAAGTTCATGATTATTTGTTGTTATTTGTAAACTTCTGGGGATATTTACGAGTGGAATTTTTTGTTGTTTCTTTGCAATTTTTATTTTTTGTTTTAAAAATCAAATAAAATTTGATTTTAAAATTTAGAAATTAAAATTTAAAATTTAAAAATTTAAATTTAAAATTTAAAAATTTAAATTTAAAATTTAAAAATTACAATTTAAAAAATAAATTTTAAAATTTACAATTTAAAAATTAAAATTTAAAATTTAAAAAATAAAATTTAAAAAATAAAATTTAAAATTTAAAATTTAAAAATTAAAATTTAAAAATTAAAATTTAAAATGGTTTAACAACTTTAAATTAAAAAAAAAAACAATAATTTTTTTCATCATGTGGTGTTTCTCTTGCTTACAGAGCTCCCGCGAGGTCCACCTCAGAGCATTGAGTGAACTACAGTCGGCCGCCTCGCGCCTCCCCCATCCAGGTGAGTTACCCCTCGCGGCTGTCAGATTCTTCGTTTTTTATGTAATAAGATTGAGGGGGTACTCGGCTGTATCCAGGTCCACCCCACAAAGTTGTTGCATTTAAGTGTTGGGATCCTCAGAATTTTTCACCGCTCCTGTGCCAGGTAAGTCCACTACGGGCTCACCATAGCCCGTGCTACTTTGGAACTTTTGTTCTAAGTTAACATGCATATTTTAACATGCATAACTAAATAAACATGCATATTTTAACATGCATAACTAAATAAACATGCATATTTTAATGCCAGTATCTAAATTCTGAGATATTATGACGAGGCTATGAATGTCTATGGGCTTAGTGGATACCATTTCATCTGTGGATGTATTTATTATTTGTATGTACTATTTGTGTCTGCAGAATCGAGCTATTAGCTCTTGGACCCCGCCTCTCTAACGAATCTATTTTCCTCAATTATATCTACTACATATATTTCTCTTATACACACGCCCCCGGGAAGCAGCTCGTAGCAGCTGTCTAACTCCCAGGTACCTAGTTACTGCTAGGTGAACAAGGGCATCAGGGTGAAAGTAACTCTGCCCATTTGTTTCCGCATCCGCCGGGAAGCGAACCCAAGCCCTTTTAGGATTATGATCCCCCAAACGCTCTCCACTCAGCCGCGAGTGAACTATGGATGTGCTGGTGTACACAGGGTACATGTGCACGTACGGCTGCGTGTGCGTGTGTGGATGTGCTGGTGTACACAGAGGTGCACATGAGGGCGACGCCATGTTGGGTGTGAGTACATACGACATGTTGGGTACAAACATAGATATATGGCCCAAACATCTCGTGGAACCCGAGACCAGGGAAAAGGAGGTCGCTGCTCGCCACTCCCTTTCCCCTCCGCCCCCACCCTTTGCCCCCTGCGTGTGCGCGCGAGTGTGTGTGTGTCCGGGAATGATATCCAGCCCCATACTAGCATAATATACGCTCGAAAACGCACTTAAAATTTCCGCCTGAGCGCTGGCGTCGCTCTGGCGCGAGCAGAATGGAGAAGTATACAGTGAATATTAAGATAGAAAACGGATGTAGTCCTTGTAGCTCTAACTGCTTGAAACTGCTGATAATTACCGCTGTTTGTGTATTTAGTCCTTATTAGAAATAATTATACGTTAAAATATATATGTGAAAATTGTTTAGTCGGATTATTCACATGGTGTAAGTATCAATCTAATACAGACGGGCTTTGTATTCAGTGGGTCACATTGACGCGTGACTGAAAGCGCGGGAAAATCCATTTCGAATCCTAAGGGCGCCGGCCCGACTCCCCCACACACTCACTAGTGTATTTTTGCACTTGTTGATATATTTAATAGCGTTAATTGATGGCTTGCGTGTTATTTTATCCTGGCGGAAGAGTGGGGAGGTGTTTTGAGGGGATATGAGAGAGGGGGAAGTGAGCGCGGGAATCAATACTCCGCGGCCTTGGTCATGACCTCATCCTTGGCCGTGATGGTGGCCCGGGCGAGGCCATTATGGTCGTCCAAGGTCCACATGGGAGGGGGGACACGTGGGTGGATTATGAGGCACGTGGGAGGGGGACACATGGGTGGGTTATGAGGGGAAGTATAGGAGGAAGGGGCGTGGAATATGAGCAGTGTGGATAATGAGTCATTGTGGACGCTATTGTCGTAGTAGTTACTGGATGTGTTGCGCGCGCATAGGAGATTAATGGGACGGTCCACAGTCCATGGGACAGTCCATGGGGACAGTCTAATGACAGTCCATGGGGACAGTCCAATGACAGTTCATGGGACAGTCCAATGACAGTCCATGGGGGACAGTCCAATGACGACTAGTGATATATATTAATAGGATAACATCAATGCGCTCTACACAAACATGTCGGAACATCATTCAGACACCTAAATAAGAAGGCGCCCGTGAGACACAGTATACCGCCAAATCTTGGAGCCCTCATTAAGAATATTACAAAAACTAAAACTCGAAAAGGTTTAGAAGTTTGCAACGAGGTTCGTCCCAGAATTGCCAGGGATGAGTTATGAAGAACGATTGAAAGAACTAGACCTGACGTCGCTAGAGTAATAAGAGAGAGTATAGACGATAGACTAAAAAATGCCAAGGGAGAGTGATAGAGTGGAAAAAGAGACATTCACAATGAACTCCATTCATAATTTCAAGAGTAGATATGATAGAGGAATAAGGCAGGAGTCATTGCATTAGACAACCAGCTGCTAGACAGGGGGGTCCAAGAACTAAAGCTCGTTCCTCTAATCAGAAATAGGTGGGTACACACACACACACACATTGGGAACACTCGTACCTTGTACGAGTGGTCAACAAATGGAATGCATTTAAAGAAGTTATAGAAGCCTCCATCCACTACTTTAAGGGCAGATGCGACAAAGAATTAGAACGTCGGAATAGTTAAATTATAACTTTTCAAATACAAAAATGTTTTGTGAGGGAACCTAGGGGGGTTATAGACCTCACTCTCCGTAGTCAATGATCCTTCTGAAGATGTATTAATATACGAAAGTACTTAAGGAAGTTCCTGTTTCAATTTTCCTCCGTGGTCTGACACTGTCACAGTTTTCATCACGTGTTTATTTTCATGATTTACACACTCAATGATAGGCTTGTAGTGAGAGGAAAGTCCCCCCAACACCCCTCTCCACCTACTCAGAATGTTTGGTAATATGTTTATTGTTTGTGATGTGTGTCTATGTACGTATTAACACGATGTACTGAACGGAGTGAGAATAGCTTGAGCTACCTCATCCCTTTGTGTGTATTTTACATCAATAAACTTATTTCAATTTCAATTTCTCCACCTTGGCCTACAACTGAGCTACCGTCCTCACCTCAATGCCCTACTCTCACCAACCTTGGCCATGACCTGATCTTGGCGCGGGGCCAAATGACCAGGGAGGGAATACGGAACCCATTAACAAGTGAAAACCACAGCAAAGTAACAGGAAACAGGATAGAGATCACATACAGATAAAGCGAAGAGAGAGAAACAAACAGAGATCAAAGAACGAGCCACTCAACTAGCCTAGTCAGTTTTGCAACCCTAAATAGATTTCCTGATTTTTTTTGGCGGGAGCGGGTTTGTCATGGCGCGATGCTGCCAGAGGTTGACGGTGTTAGGCTGTCTGTAGCCTCCTTCCTTATGTAGGTCTCGGGCGAATGGTCCCCCCTCTTGTGTGCCTTAGGAGGTGCCTCCATATATATATACTCCGTGACGTCTTCCTCCATATATATATGTTCATGACATCCTCCGTATTTACACGCCATGATATCTTCCTCCGTATTTACACTCCATTTACCGCATTTCATATCCATAGGCAATGCAAACCTTCATTCACTACATTAATGAAAACGTATCAAGAGAAACAAAGGTTATATTTGAGGAGAAAAACAGGGATATTAAACACAGGTGTAATAAAAAAGGGGCAATAATAACACCTGTAAAAAAAGGGGGCAATGCGGACATGTGTAGTAGAGAAAAAAGGGCAAAAGTGGCAGCTGTAAAAGAAGAGGTTGAAAAACAGCTGTAACAAGGAAGAGCATTAAAAACAGCTGTAACAAAGAAGAGCATTAAAAACAGCTGTAACAAAGAAGAGCATTAAAAACAGCTGTAACAAAGAAGAGCATTAAAAACAGCTGTAACAAAGAAGAGCATTAAAAACAGCTGTAACAAAGAAGAGCATTAAAAACAGCTGTAACAAAGAAGAACATTAAAAACAGCTGTAACAAAGAAGAGCATTAAAAACAGCTGTAACAAAGAAGAGCATTAAAAACAGCTGTAACAAAGAAGAGCATTAAAAACAGCTGTAACAAAGAAGAGCATTAAAAACAGCTGTAACAAAGAAGAGCATTAAAAACAGCTGTAACAAAGAAGAGCATTAAAAACAGCTGTAACAAAGAAGAGCATTAAAAACAGCTGTAACAAAGAAGAGCATTAAAAACAGCTGTAACAAAGAAGAGCATTAAAAACAGCTGTAACAAAGAAGAGCATTAAAAACAGCTGTAACAAAGAAGAGCATTAAAAACAGCTGTAACAAGGAAGAACATTAAAAACAGCTGTAACAAAGAAGAGCATTAAAAACAGCTGTAACAAAGAAGAGCATTAAAAACAGCTGTAACAAAGAAGAGCATTAAAAACAGCTGTAACAAAGAAGAGCATTAAAAACAGCTGTAACAAAGAAGAACATTAAAAACAGCTGTAACAAAGAAGAGCATTAAAAACAGCTGTAACAAAGAAGAGCATTAAAAACAGCTGTAACAAAGAAGAGCATTAAAAACAGCTGTAACAAAGAAGAGCATTAAAAACAGCTGTAACAAAGAAGAGCATTAAAAACAGCTGTAATAAAAGAAAATATAAAAAGCACATAAAAAGCATTAGTATGAAAAGTCGCAATAAGAACAGCTGTAATATAGATAGGAAATAAGGACTGGTGTAGCAGGGAAAGAAGGAATAGCAACACCTGTTCCATAAACAGGAAAACCGGTTCCATAAACAGGAACACCTGTTCCATAAACAGGAACACCTGTTCCATAAACAGGAACACCTGTTCCATAAACAGGAACACCTGTTCCATAAACAGGAACACCTGTTCCATAAACAGGAACACCTGTTCCATAAACAGGAACACCTGTTCCATAAACAGGAAAACCTGTTCCACAAACAGGAACACCTGTTCCATAAACAGGAACACCTGTTCCACAAACAGGAACAGTAAGAGAACAAACAGAAAAAGATAGAAAATCAGACACAAATAACTGAAAAGGGAAAGAAACGCATCTAGCAGAAGAGAAATGTGAAAAAGTGAAGTTACTGAAGTTTAGAAAAGTTAGATAAAATCGATAAGGATTATAAAGATGAAGAGAAGTCCCAGAAAAGAAAAAATAAATAATTCTTTCAGTGGACGAAAATATAGTTCTCAAATATTTTTTTTATTTTTTTTTGTGAGGTTGTGGCAAGGGAGAATTAAATTTGACGAGTGGAAAATAGTTTGAAATGGCCAAGAATAGCATTCGAGGTGAGTGACAGTCGTGTGAAGGTTGAGATGAAAGAAAACGGAAAACAATTTTGTATAGTTGAAAATTTGATTTAAGGTGAATGGACAGTAGAGTTAATGGGAAAGTTTAGTTCCAGGAGAGTCATATTTGAGGTATTCGGTAAATCTCAAAGTTTAGGGTTAGTCAAGTTCCAGGTTAACTCACAGTAATATGTTCTAAAGTTAAGGAATAGTGAACATGAAAGGGGGAAGCGAAAATAAACGTCGTGAAATCTAAATTATGAAGAAAGGAAACGACTACATATTTAACAGCTCAGCTCACCAGGAGCCTCAATAATAGTTCCTGAGCTTTTGAACTTGTATATAAATAGTTCAGTTTTCCCCCATGATATCATATATATAAATAGTTCAGTTTCCCCCCCTTATATCATATATATAAATAGTTCAGTTTCCCCATTATATCATATATATAAATAGTTCAGTTTCCCCCATTATATCATATATATAAATAGTTCAGTTTCCCCCCATGATATCAGGCACTCACGGTAGCAAATATAAAGCCAAAGCTGTATCCTCCTGCAGTCTTGTAATGGAAAAAACATGTAATTGTTTAAAGTTGGCTGTGAAGAATGTCCCACCCAAAGTCTCCTCCATTTATATTTAATTTCTAAAAATGATTTGAAGTTTTATTTTACGAAACCGTTTGTTCGGACACCGGTGAACGAAATTAAAAAAAACTGTAGATATTCCCTATTTGACCCTAGGAAGGTCACACACACACACACACACACACACACACACACACACACTACGTCGGGCTCCAGCTCTTGGTCCCCGAGTTTAACAGGAACTCTTCATGTTCAACAATTAATTTCGAAACTGTACGTCGAGTGTGGACTTGACAAGGGGGGGAGGGTGGGGGGGGGGTCCTAACGACCATCAGGATGATTGCCGTCTTGACCCAGGTCAAGTACGCTCTTAACGACCAGGTTTGTGGTCATTCCTTCCCCCTCTCCTGCTCTTAATGTGTGTGTGCAGTAAGACATCAATATTTGGTCAATATGGTTGGACCACTGCGTCATTGGCCTAACCAATAGATACTTAGTCATTAGTTTGGCATAGTTTATGTATGGGGCGCTGGCTCCCATGGTGTGAGGTGGCTCCCATGGTGTGAGGTGGCTCCCATGGTGTGAGGTGGCTCCCATGGTGTGAGGTGGCTCCCATGGTGTAAGGTGGCTCCCATGGTGTGAGGTGGCTCCCATGGTGTGAGGTGGCTCCCATGGTGTGAGGTGGCTCCCATGGTGTGAGGTGGCTCCCATGGTGTGAGGTGGCTCCCATGGTGTGAGGTGGCTCCCATGGTGTAAGGTGGCTCCCATGGTGTGAGGTGGGGATGGAAAAGTGCTTCCACCCCTTGTTCCTCAGCTAAATTGTCACGACGTTGTTGTCTCTAACTTGTGGAAGAGTGCCGGAGTAACCTGACGTCCGCGGGGAATCAGTGAAGCTAAGGTCGTGACCTTGTCCGTACGACGATGACATCACGACCCCCTCCCAATCCTCTCTCTGACCTTGGCGTCGGCCCGAGCGTGTGGTGGCAGTCTCCAGTTGCAGGCCCATTGATCCTGGCTCTCCCTGGCTCTCCCTGCCTCTCCCTCCCCTCTCCCTCACTCTCACCTCCACCCCCGTCCCTCTCCCACGACTCTCAAGGACATATCCTGGCCCCTCTCGTCCCAGCGCCCTAGTTCGCAGCGCCCTCATGACCCAGTTTGTGTGGGGCCGCCCCGGTTCGCCTCAATATTGAAGGACAGAAATGGCGCAGTCACCCATGTCTAGAATTATCATTTTCTGTAATGTTCTAATTCCGAATTTGTTTTTTTAAATCTTAAATAACTATATAGAATGTAATATCTATATATATATTCGGAAAATAGATTCTGTGAGTGACACACCGCCATAGTGATTATTGGGCAGTGTCACTCATCCTGTGAGTGGACACACCGCCATAGTGATTATTGGGCAGTGTCACTCATCCTGTGAGTGGACACACCGCCATAGTGATTATTGGGCAGTGTCACTCATCCTGTGAGTGGACACACCGCCATAGTGACAGTATTGGGCAGCGTCACTCATCCTGTGAGTGAACACACCGCCATAGTGACAGTATTGGGCAGCGTCACTCATCCTGTGAGTGGACACACCGCCATAGTGACAGTATTGGGCAGCGCCACTCATCTTGTGAGTGGACACACCGCCATAGTGACAGTATTGGGCAGCGCCACTCATCCTGTGAGTGGACACACCGCCATAGTAACAGTATTGGACAACGTCACTCATCCTGTGAGTGAACACACCGCCATAGTGACAGTATTGGGCAGCGCCACTCATCTTGTGAGTGGACACACCGCCATAGTGACAGTATTGGGCAGCGCCACTCATCCTGTGAGTGGACACACCGCCATAGTAACAGTATTGGACAACGTCACTCATCCTGTGAGTGAACACACCGCCATAGTGACAGTATTGGGCAGCGCCACTCATCCTGTGAGTGGACACACCGCCATAGTGACAGTATTGGGCAGCGCCACTCATCCTGTGAGTGGACACACCGCCATAGTAACAGTATTGGACAACGTCACTCATCCTGTGAGTGAACACACCGCCATAGTGACAGTATTGGGCAGCGCCACTCATCCTGTGAGTGGACACACCGCCATAGTGACAGTATTGGGCAGCGCCACTCATCCTGTGAGTGGACACACCGCCATAGTGACAGTATTGGGCAGCGCCACTCATCCTGTGAGTGAACACACCGCCATAGTGACAGTATTAGGCAGCGCCACTCATCCTGTGAGTGGACACACCGCCATAGTGACAGTATTGGGCAGCGCCACTCATCCTGTGAGTGAACACACCGCCATAGTGACAGTATTAGGCAGCGCCACTCATCCTGTGAGTGAACAATTCGAAGATCTTCCTATCTTTAGAACACCTTGTTGGCTTCTCCTGATATATTGTCGATAAGAGCATACTCTCAGTAGGCCTGTGCTCTCAGTAGGCCTGTGCTCTCAGTAGGCCTGTGCTCTCAGTAGGCCTGTGCTCTCAGTAGGCCTGTGCTCTCAGTAAGCCTGTGCTCTCAGTCGGCCTGTACTCTCAGTAGGCCTGTACTCTCAGTAGGCCTGTGCTCTCAGTAAGCCTGTGCTCTCAGTAGGCCTGTGCTCTCAGTAGGCCTGTGCTCTCAGTAGGCCTGTGCTCTCAGTAGGCCTGTGCTCTCAGTAGGCCTGTGCTCTAAGTAGGCCTGTGCTCTCAGTAGGCCTGTGCCCTCAGTAGGCCTGTGCTCTCAGTAGGCCTGTGCTCTCAGTAAGCCTGTGCTCTCAGTAGGCCTGTGCTCTAAGTAGGCCTGTGCTCTCAGTAGGCCTGTGCTCTCAGTAGGGCTGTGCTCTCAGTAGGCCTGTGCTCTCAGTAAGCCTGTGCTCTCAGTAGGCCTGTACTCTCAGTAGACCTGTGCTCTCAGTAAGCCTGTGCTCTCAGTAGGCCTGTACTCTCAGTAGGCCTGTGCTCTCAGTAAGCCTGTGCTCTCAGTAGGCCTGTACTCTCAGTAGGCCTGTGCTCTCAGTAGGCCTGTGCTCTCAGTAGGCCTGTGCTCTCAGTAGGCCTGTACTCTCAGTAGGCCTGTGCTCTCAGTAAGCCTGTGCTCTCAGTAGGCCTGTACTCTCAGTAGGCCTGTGCTCTCAGTAAGCCTGTGCTCTCAGTAGTCCTGTACTCTCAGTAGGTCTGTGCTCTCAGTAGGCCTGTGCTCTCAATAAGCCTGTGCTCTCAATAGGCCTGTGCTCTCAGAAAGCATATGGACCGATGTTGCCCGTGGTCACTATAGAGAGAGAAAGGTCAAATTCGCCGCAGAGATCAATGTCACCAGAGAATGAGGACAAGGTCGCCCCCAGAGTGGCGCAGTTTAGGGGTTAACTGTATTCAGATATATCAAAATGACGTGTTTAGAACTGTGTGAAGTATTCCTGTCCACGGCAGTAATCGTCGCTTGCTGGGGCGTGCTGGGGAAACTCACAGGGTAGTGGGGAAATTGTCCCAGATATTAGTAAAAAAGCAGAGCATCGTCAGTGTGTAGATGTTTTGACACGTGTGTGTGTGTGTGTGTGTGTGTGTGTGTGTGTGTGTGTGTGTGTGTGTGTGTGTGTGTGTGGATAGAGAGGGGTAGGGAATAAGACCCTTCTGTGTTAATGATTGTCTGATCCATCTGATTTTTGTGGTTGGCCGAGTGGGAGCTGGGTGTGGGCGGCTGGGGGTCTGGAACATGGGTGACTGGGGTCTGGAACATGGGTGACTGGGGTCTGGAACGTGGGTGACTGGGGTCTAGAACGTGGGTGACTGGGGTCTAGAACATGGGTGACTGGGGTCTGGAACATGGGTGACTGGGGTCTGGAACATGGGTGACTGGGGTCTGGAACATGGGTGACTGGGGTCTGGAACGTGGGTGACTGGGGTCTAGAACGTGGGTGACTGGGGTCTAGAACATGGGTGACTGGGGTCTG
Source organism: Procambarus clarkii (assembly GCF_020424385.1). Lineage (NCBI taxonomy): Eukaryota > Metazoa > Arthropoda > Malacostraca > Decapoda > Cambaridae > Procambarus > Procambarus clarkii. The sequence goes on from NW_025570310.1 coordinate 18,425, forward strand.
GAACATGGGTGACTGGGGTCTGGAACATGGGTGACTGGGGTCTGGAACGTGGGTGACTGGGGTCTAGAACATGGGTGACTGGGGTCTGGAACATGGGTGACTGGGGTCTGGAACATGGGTGACTGGGGTCTGGAACGTGGGTGACTGGGGTCTAGAACGTGGGTGACTGGGGTCTAGAACATGGGTGACTAGGGTCTGGAACATGGGTGACTGGGGTCTGGAACATGGGTGACTGGGGTCTGGAACGTGGGTGACTGGGGTCTAGAACGTGGGTGACTGGGGTCTAGAACATGGGTGACTGGGGTCTAGAACATGGGTGACTGGGGTCTGGAACGTGGGTGACTGGGGTCTGGAACGTGGGTGACTGGGGTCTGGAACGTGGGTGACTGGGGTCTGGAACGTGGGTGACTGGGGTCTAGAACATGGGCGACTGAGGTCTGGAACGTGGGTGACTGGGGTCTGGAACGTGGGTGACTGGGGTCTAGAACGTGGGTGACTGGGGTCTAGAACGTGGGTGACTGGGGTCTGGAACATGGGTGACTGGGGTCTAGAACGTGGGTGACTGGGGTCTAGAACGTGGGTGACTGGGGTCTAGAACATGGGTGACTGGGGTCTGGAACATGGGTGACTGGGGTCTAGAACATGGGCGACTGGGGTCTAGAACATGGGCGACTGGGGTCTAGAACGTGGGCGACTGGGGTCTAGAACATGGGTGACTGAGGTCTGGAACATGGGTGACTGGGGAATCTTCGCTATTTGTTGATTTGTCGATTTTTTTTAGCCAAATTGTATTTCTCTTGGGGATAAATAATTGTTTTGCTCGCGTTGTGTAGTATATTTTGTTGAGGAAATTGCAGCCTCATGTCGCGGGGCGTGAAAGTCTACGGAAAAGACGCGCCACATTACACTGTCCCGTAGCAACCCGTTCTCGCACTTGCTTTTAGTCAATATTGGCTTATTTAATAAGTGCATATGTGACATACTAATTGATTGTGAATATTTTAGTTTACCTTGAAAAGCTTCATAGAAAACACCGACCTTACCTAACCTTCTTAGTATGTTTAGATAAGCATCTTATTGCTTCATATTTACAATTATTACTTAACCTATCAAGGTTAAGTAATAATTGTAATTGAGGGAGTGGAGTGGAGACGGTGTTAGGTGTTATAAAATGAACATTGTAAACACCGAGTGATGGAGCAAAGTAGAGTGGGAGGAATAATATAATAAATGGAAGGAATGATAATTCCCTTCCCTTCCTTCTACTTATCAGGGGAAAGCGCCGAGCCATTACGACTATATATAGCACTTGGAAGGGGGTCAGGATACGGATTTGGGATGGGACGAGGGGAAGGAATGGTGCCCAACCACTTGTGGACGGTCGGGGATTGAACGCCGACCTGCATGATAGAAGACCGTCGCTCTACCGTCCAGCCCAAGTGGTTGGGCTAAGTAGAGGGCAGGCATAATATATAGTAGATGGGGGGGGAATATTGTTGAATTATGACAAAGTAGAGGAAAGGAATGATGAAGCAAGAGAGAGGAGGGATGATAAAGAATAAGTGGAGGGCAAGAATGGTTATCTTGAGATGATTTCGGGGCTTTAGTGTCCCCGCGGCCCGGTCCTCGACCAGGCCTCCACCCCCAGGAAGCAGCCCGTGACAGCTGACTAACACCCAGGTACCTATTTTACTGCTAGGTAACAGGGGCATAGGGTGAAAGAAACTCTGCCCATTGTTTCTCGCCGGCGCCCGGGATCGACCACGGGACCACAGGATCACAAGAACAGCGTGCTGTCCGCTCGGCCGACCGGCTCCCTTGGTGGAGCAGAGGGAGGTTCCGGGGATCAACTGCCCCGCGACCCGGTCTCCGACCAGGCCTCCCGGTTGGTCATCTGGCCAACCAGTCTGTTGGACGCGGTTACTCGCTGTCTGACGCATGAATCACAGCCTGGTTGATCAGGTACTCTTTAGAGGCGTTTGTCGAGTTTTCTCTTGAACACTGTGAGAGGCTGGCCAGTTATGCCCCTTATGTATGAAGAAATACAGTCTCCGTGGTGCAGTGGTAAGACACTCGCCTGGCGTTCCGCGAGCGCTATGTCATGGGTTCGTATCCTGGCCGGGGAAGATTTACTGGGCGCAAATCCTTAACTGTAGCCTCTGTTTAACGCAACAGTAAAATGTGTACTTGGTTGTAACAACGATTCTTCGCGGCGGGGATCGTATTCCAGGGACCTGCCCGAAACGCTACGCGTACTAGTGGCTGTACAAGAATGTAACAACTCTTGTATATATCTTAAAAAACAAAAAAAAATATACAGTGGGAGAGAGTTGAAAACTCTTGGGCTCTTTTGATGGTGATAAGAGTTCTCTCTCAGCGTACCTATTGCAACTTTGCTTTTCAATGAGGCTATTTTGCACATCCTGCAATCCCTGTTTTATGTGATGTAATCTCCATCTTCAGATCTGGACGGTAGAGCGACGGTCTCGCTTCATGCAGGTCGGCGTTCAATCCCCGACTGTCCACAAGTGGTTGTGCACCATTCCTTCCTCCCTTCCCATCCCACATCCTTATCCTGGCCCCTTTCCAAGTGCTATATAGTCGTAATGACTTGGCGCTTTCACCTCCTGTTAATTATCTCTCTATCTCTCCGTCTTCAGATTTGGAAACAGTTCCTCATAATATTTTCCGCGTCACTATCCACTAAACCAATGGATTTTTTCCCCTAGAACACAAGCCGCCAAGTGTTTTACATCCACGGTCGTCGTCTCTTGTCTGGGAGGAAAGTGGTTGGGCAACATTCCTTGCCCCCCCCCCCCGTCCCATCCCAAGTCCTTATCCTGACCCCTTCCCAGTGCTATACAGTCGTAATAGCTTGGTACTTTCCCCTGATAACTCACTCCCCCCCCCCTCTTGTCTGGGGTTCGAACCTGGATCTTGTCACAGTAATAGACGTGTTAAGCCATTAATGGTTGTTATTTGAACATTAATGATGTACGGGATTGTAACCGCTAACAATCACGAATCGAGTATTTTGTCAATCATTATTTCGCGAAAGAAACAAGTGATTGGGTAGTTTGTCAAGCGCAGTGATATTGTGGCTTATAGTTTCCACCACCAGCGGGTAACACTCGAAAGGTCCCGGGTTCGACTCCCACGGCAGTACGTTTGAAAAACGATATTCCTTTCATTTAATGCCTTTGATCATCTGGCATGAAAAACGTACCCAGAAGTTGGGCAGCTGTTGTAGGGTGCATCTTGGCGGGGAGATCAGTAGTCGTCCTTGGCCCTGGAGGGGGAAGACCTCGATAAGCTTTAAAAATTATAGTTTTAAAGATCAATTTAATATTGTACAAAAGTACTCTGGGTTAGTTAGCTTCGGCCTCCACAATAGAGTAGTTTGCCGTGCTGTGGGCCGGACGTGCTACGTTTTCTGTGATGAGTGAGTCGGCTCATTTGTTTACCTTCGACACCTGAGGCCAGATTCACGAAGCACTTACGCAAGCACTTACGAACCTGTACATCTTTTCTCAATCTTTGGCGGCTTTGTTTCCAATTATTAAACAGTTATAATGAGCTCCGAAGCACCAGGAGGCTGTTTATAACAATAACAACAGATGAATGGCAAGTTTTCATGCTTGTAAACTGTTTAATAAATGTAACCAAAGCTGTCAAAGATTGAGGAAAGATGTACACGTTCGTAAGTGCTTGCGTAACTGCTTCGTGAATCTGGCCCCAGGCCCTCAGGAGTAGCTTGGTGGGGGAGGAGGAGGAAGGGAAGAATGAGGGAAAGTGAGGGGAGCAGGTGGAAGGGGGTATATAGAGGGAGGAAGTAATGACAGGTGGGTGAGGGAGCAAGAAGGTGAGCGGAGGTATGGAACAGAGAAGCTAGGGTGAGTGTGAAGAGAGAATCCAATAAGGAACAAGTGTGAATGTTTCTGAAGACTTTCTGTCTTTTTATTTGTTTTTCTAAGTATAGTAACTTCGATTTTTTTCGGGAGGGGGGAGGGGAAGAGAGAGAGGCAGTCACACTTCACTCTATCCCCTGTCTTTCTTCCCCTCTCCCCCCCCCCCCACCTCAGAAATTGTATTTACTATCATACTGCAGCTGTTTGTTAGATCATCCATCCATCTCTCTCTCTCTCTCTCTCTCTCTCTCTCTCTCTCTCTCTCTGTTCCTCTCCATCATCATCATGTAATGTCCTCTACTGCTCACCACCGCTGTCACCATTTCCAATCATGTCCATCTTATATATATATATATATATATATATATATATATATATATATATATATATATATATATATATATATATATATATATATATATATATATATATAAAATGTTTGACCTAAAAGGGGTACCACCTCTGGTGCAAGTGTAGGGACCCATAGCCGCGTAGAAGAAAATAAAGAGTACTCAGAGAAGACCTTGTGGATCCTCACTGAACACTTTGATATGTTCTTCTCCTACCACCCCTATTCTTTTTATATGTGTTTATATATCTAACTTTATTTTAAAATTCCATTACACAAAAAGGGTTACAACATTGGCTACATGCAGGGTACAAGGCTACTTGTCACAGGTTGTAGAGTTCCTCCAGCTCCTCAGATGGCGGGCAGGAACTTTGGATGCAGTGAGCATTTCCTCTCTGGACCGCCACACTGAGGCGCAGGAACAGGAAACTGACGGCTCTAGGGGTCGGGTATATAATAATATTTATGTATCACATAGAGACATGGCGGCCCACCTTGGCAGCACACACACACATCAGCCCGTTTCATGTGAGAGAGTAAAGAGACGTACACAGGGTCATGTGAATGTTCATAGATAGTATACATGTGCACAGGGCCATGTGAATGGTCATAGATAGTATACATGTACACAGGGCCATGTGAATGGTCGTAGATAGTATACATGTACACAGAGCCGTGTGAATGGTCATAGATAGCATACATGTACACAGAGCCATGTGAATGGTCATAGATAGTATACATGTACACAGAGCCATGTGAATGTTCATAGATAGTATACATGTACACAGGGCCATGTGAATGGTCAAGTTATACCAAAAGGATAATTATATAAGACCACTAATTGGTGTTAATCTCCTTCCATCAGCCTCACTTTTACACTGTACAATATACTGACATTTTCGTTCTTGTCTCGTGAGGAGGAAGTCAAGGGCATAATATCTTAAGGTTATCTTGAGATGATTTCGGGGCTTTAGAGTCCCCGCGGCCCGGTCCTCGACCAGGCCTCCACCCCCAGGAAGCAGCCCGTGACAGCTGACTAACACCCAGGTACCTATTTTACTGCTAGGTAACAGGGGCATAGGGTGAAAGAAACTCTGCCCATTGTTTCTCGCCGGCGCCTGGGATCGAACCCAGGACCACAGGATCACAAGTCCAGCGTGCTGTCCGCTCGGCCGACCGGCTCCCTCCCATGAACTTAGAACACTTCCTCCTGATAATTACTTGGATTAAATTATGGGTTATCACTTACTGTACTTGTTGATAATTGCAGATTAATTCACGTAGATAATCACTTGTAATACCCACAGTTGTCTGTTGATCTACAAAATGACTTTATTATCCGAGGCTTGTTCCCTTATCCCTAATCGTTTCAGCATCCATTTCTCTCTTCCCCAACGCACTCTCGGGTCCATCTCAGGTTTACCAGCCTTCTCAAATAGCCTCCATCTTCCTCCCATTATTCCTGGATTCTCATCTCCCATATTTACTCTTATCCTTTCTCACCTCTTCCATCTGCCCTTCCCAAGGCGAGCAGCATCCTTGGGGGGGAGGGGGGGGGGGAGATCAGTCTTGTTATTAGATTGGTTTTCGATCTCCTGATCACCTGAGGCTGTAGTGGTTGGTGTCGGGGGCCGGATGGGGGGAAGCACTTCAAGTAGCAGCATCACCAGCATCACCACCACTACCAGCATCACCACCACTACCAGCATCACTAGCATCACCATCACCACCACCACCATCACCACCACTAGCATCACCACCACTACCACCACCACCACCACTACCACCACCACTACCACCACCACCTCCACCACCACCACCACCACCACCACTAGCATCACCACTACCAGCATCTCTGCTACCACCACCACCACCACCACCACCACCACCATCATCACTAGCATCACCATCACCACCACCACCATCACCACCACTAGCATCACCACCACCACCACCACCACCACCACTACCACCACCACTACCACCACCACCACCACCACCACCACCACCACCACCACTAGCATCACCACCACCACCAGCACCACCACCACCACCACCACCACCACCACCACCACCACCACTCTGGTGTTGATATTGAACTAGACACTACAGGTGCAGAGATGTACTGGAGGATTATATTCGTGTCCTGACCAGGGGCCACATTCACGAAAGCAGTTACGCAAGCACTTACGAACTTGTACATCTTTTCTCAATCTTTGGCGGCTTTGTTTACAATTATTAAACGGTTAATGAGCTCCGAAGCACCAGGAGGCTGTTTATAACAATAACAACAGTTGATTGGCAAGTTTTCATTCTTGTAAACTGTTTAATATATGTAAACAAAGCCGTCAAAGATTGAGGAAAGATGTACACGTTCGTAAGTGCTTGCGTAACTGCTTTCGTGAATCTGGCCCCCTGAGTCGTGACCTGGAGAGAGAGAGAGGAGGTCGGGCGAGCATTCTCTTGTCAGTGTACAAGTGTTCGAGGCTTCAGCGTTACTGGTAGTACACTGGTACACTTCTGTGTACCGAATAGTGTACTAACCGCTGTAGTGGTACTACTGCTTGTGGTACTGTTGAGCTCGTCGTGGCTCAGTGGGTTGTGCGTGTGCTTAAGGTTGTCCAGAGAAGCGAGTTCGATCCCAAGGCATAAATGCTCAATGTTTTGTCATCTTAGGATAGGTTAAACTAGTTGGGTAGTGGTGGGGAGGGGAGGGGGCTGTGGGGGAGGGGGGCTTTGGGGGAAGGGGGCTCTCTGCCCCCCCCCTCCCACAACAGACACTCACCTTTAAGGTTTCCCAGAAATTACTCTCCAAACACGCTTTTGATGACTCTCTCTCTCTCTCTCTCTCTCTCTCTCTCTCTCTCTCTCTCTCTCTCTCTCTCTCTCTCTCTCTCTCTCTCTCTCTCTCTCTCTCTCTCTCTCTCTCTCTCTCTCTCTCTCTCTCTCTCTCTCTCTCTCATATATCTTCCTGCCATGTATATTTAGCAGCAGTAGGTAAGGTTGACTGCTTGGATGTAAACAGGACCGCGGGTGGGAGTGCGGGTGGCCCGCCTGTAGGCTTGGGCCAACCAACCCACAGAGTGCAGACACCAGTGTGTGTGGGGGGGGGGGGGCGGGTTCACACACTGTTTTGTCTCGATTTTCTTTTGCTGCAACACTACGCCTTTAAGTGAACCCATTCACGGATACTCAGAGCCTTGTGTTGACTAGAGATGGCTGTATTGATGAGGTGAGGGAGGGTGGCTTTTGTCTACGGGTGAGAGAGAGAGAGAGAGAGAGAGAGAGAGAGAGAGAGAGAGAGAGAGAGAGAGAGAGAGAGAGAGATCCTAAATATACATGGCAGGAAGATATGAGAGAGAGAGAGAGAGAGAGAGAGAGAGAGAGAGAGAGAGAGAGAGAGAGAGAGAGAGAGAGAGAGAGAGAGAGAGAGAGACATTTCATCTGACCGGGAATTCCTTTATCTCACTAATGTTGACATCTTGACTCAATCATATGGCGACTAAGTCTGTATTAATTAAACAGTTTACAAGCACTACGAGGTTGTTTATAACCATAACAACCTTGCGGTTGTTAAGTTTCGACGCTCATAAAGTGTTCAATTAAGGAGAACAACGCCGGCGTGACAGGAAAGATGCACAGGTTTCGCAAGGGGGTTGCTCGAATGCTTGGCGATTTCCGCCGTTAATATAATACTACTTTGGTCTTTATTCTGGTGTTGGGCCTAAGGCCTAATATCGTACTCCTGAGGGTCACTAAGGTCGCTACAACACCCTATACTGACCAGTCTACATCAGTATACAAGTCTACATCAGTCAAGTATACAATAGTCCAAGACTTAATACACTTAGTGTATGTTTACAGAGAAGCGAAATACACCGCTTGGTATATATATATATATATATATTTATATATATATATATATATATATATATATATTATATATATATATATATATATATATATATATATATATATATATATATATAATATAGCCAGCAGCGTGTACGAAGCCTATCTATCTTATCGAGGCCGAGGCATGGAAAATCGTCCGTATTATGGTGTTTTAATTTTGTGTCTAATGCGTCGTAATTTTTAACGGAGGAGGGGGTCGATTCCGCTGAGAATGGGACGCATGCCTGGAGGAGGAGGTGGTGTCTCCCAGGTCAGGTCAGTGTGGGGGGCGGGGCGGAATTAACAAGCAGTTCGAGGAAGGGGAATAGTGTTGTTCCTTTTCTTGGAAGTGTGTGGTTACGGTCCTCCTGTGAACGCGGCGATATCAATCTCCTTCGGTCCTCCTGTGAACGCGGCGATATCAGTCTCCTTCGGTCCTCCTGTGAACGCGGCGATATCAGTCTCCTTCGGTCCTCCTGTGAACGCGGCGATATCAGTCTCCTTCGGTCCTCCTGTGAACGCGGCGATATCAGTCTCCTTCGGTCCTCCTGTGAACGCGGCGATATCAGTCTCCTTCGGTCCTCCTGTGAACGCGGCGATATCAGTCTCCTTCGGTCCTCCTGTGAACGCGGCGATATCAATCTCCTTCGGTCCTCCTGTGAACGCGGCGATATCAATCTCCTTCGGTCCTCCTGTGAACGCGGCGATATCAGTCTCCTTCGGTCCTCCTGTGAACGCGGCGATATCAGTCTCCTGTCCTCCTGTGAACGCGGCGATATCAGTCTCCTTCGAGCGTTTGTCTTTAGTAACTAGTAGAGCCGAGCTCTGGTACTGCGGCCAGGCTCATAATACTGATTGATTGAAAAAGATTAAGCCACCCAAAAGGTGGCACGGGCATGAATAGCCCGTAAGTGGTGGCCCATTT
>NW_025570311.1:0-27564 GCF_020424385.1 Procambarus clarkii
ATAACAGGCACTCATGACATTGAGAGGACCAAACGTAGTAGTAGCAGTGATATAACACACTGACCACTCCTCAGAAGAGTAGCAATACACTGTCAGCTCCTAAGACAAGTAGAAACACACTGGAAGTTCCTTGTGATTATTCACAGTACGTTATTATTCACAGGCGTTCCATTGCATCATTCATCACTGCAGATTTATGGAACCAACTTTATGTCCGAGCAAAGTTAGGATTCTATAATGTCTCATCACTTATTTCTGGTAACTTGCATATTAGGCTTCCTGGCCACTGGTAAAGTAACTGTCTACCTGTCATTAATTACCTCTCACGTCCCCATTATATATATGCACAACAAACACGCGAATATGAGAATAATCATAATTATATTTTACGCAAAATACCAGCAGTGTATGAATATATAATTTTATATTTGCATATAACTAGATAAGTTTATATAATATTGTATGTATATAAGAGAGTATACGCATATAAATGAGTAGATACATATGGGTAGAATATCTGGCAGGGCCTGGGTGGGGCCCCAATTCTGTCTGTTTCTCTCTCTCTCTCTCTCTCTCTCTCTCTCTCTCTCTCTCTCTCTCTCTCTCTCTCTCTCTCTCTCTCTCTCTCTCTCTCTCTCTCTCTCTCTCTCTCTCTCTCTCTCTCCCCCCTCTCTCTCTCTCTCTCTCTCTCTCTCTCTCCCCCTCTCTCTCTCTCTCTCTCTCTCTCTCTCTCTCCCCTCTCTCTCTCTCTCTCTCTCTCTCTCTCTCTCTCTCTCTCTCTCTCTCTCTCTCTCTCTCTCTCTCTCTCTCTCTCTCTCTCTCTCTCTCTCTCTCCCTTCAGTCAACGATATCAACTTAGAATCAACATTTCCTACATTGCTTCAATATCGATAACAGGATATTGTCTGAATATTCATTTTTTTATTATTATTATCACATTAGGTACAACTGTATTTATGCAGCTACCGTAGACTATATGAAGTGAAGTACAGTGTGTCAAAATCCTAGCTACGTGGAGGTAAAAAATCCTCATCATACAGGATGATTAGTCATAGAGTTACTGAATTCTATTTTAAATCACTCTATGCACAATCAACCCCACATTTCAAGGTTAATCGGAGATGTTTGTTATCACAGGAGTCAAATCATTCTTCAAGCGGGGTCAGTGGTCGACTCCAACACAACAGTTGGCACCCACCATACTATCACAAATCAGCGATCAACGTTGCATGAGGTTAACCCTAAGTGTCAGGCCTGCAATCTTGGAAAGAGACAAACATTTTCTCATTTATATGTTAGGTAATTTAGAGGTTGTTATCATGTTATCATGCCTCAGTTCATATTTATGCTTGCCCTTAAAAAGATTCTATTTATTTTTTTGTATGTTTACTTACCAATTAATTTAGTGTAAATCTGAATACGTATGATAAATGGCATAAAAGAGGAGTTATCTGGAGAGGAATGAATGATCAGTAACGAGATGATGTTCTAGAGAAGAGCTCAGCCATAGTGACAATGTTGCACTTCTGAGATGTTGTATTCGTCTTCAGCTTGTCCAGAAATATTGACCAAGTAGGGGAACCATTGTCTCCAGGGCTAGAGATTTCAGAGATGGCGAAGCCTTACCTGGCAATGATTTCAGGGCGCAACGTCCCCGCCGTCCAGTCCTCGACAGCCAGTGTTTTGTTAGGGTTTGGTGAATGGATAGTCAGAACTGTTTGAACAATATAAATGACATTACTACCCTGTTACGACCCAGTTAAAAGACCCGGTTCTCAGAGTTACACATTTCATACACCCATCTCATATTGTCGGATGTATATGAGAGAATATTATATATATCAGTGGGCCGATATATGTTGAGTTTATAGTAGAAAGTATGCCAGTATTGTATACTGTAGTTCATTGTATGAGGAAGGATTTGCTTGAGAGGGTACAGGTATTAGTCAGGTGTACTTGCTGTGGACACGTGTGCAGGGAGGAGGCTAGAGACGCGTCCAGCTGGTTGAACAATTATATACACTAATAATAATTTAAGCCATTTAAGAATGTTTATTATGTTATTAGAATGCATATATGTTATGTTAGTGTGACAGTGTCTGAGTGAGAGTGATTATTTCAGTGTGTAGTGTGTTAGTAAAGAGTTATTATTCATAAGTGATAACTCTGGGGGAGTGAGGCCTCGTGGCGGTGAGGCAGCCAGCGTCGCCTCAGAGAGTAGTAACTGGCGGTGGTCTGGGCTGTCAACTTGTAGTTCTACTTTAACTTAAGTTCAGTGTATTCTTTGTTCTGTTGTAGTTGATAGTTATCTGAGGAGACAGATTAAATATTAAAAGCCATATAAAGTCTACACTGGATAGATAATTGCAGTAATCGTGTCATGCCATGTACTAAGGAATTTATATATACATTTTATATATATTTTTACTTTTCGTTTAATAAATTGTTTCTGCTAGGTGTGCCTATTAAATGTATGGTATTATTAACCCTAGATAAATATATGTGTGTGGTTATTACCCATGCTAGCAGGTACACGATCCTTGCTGAACTAGGGTAGATAACATCCCTCAGGTATATTGCTGTCGTGTAAGGTAACAAAGATAGGAAAAAAAAAAGTTATTGACATGAATACATAACTACGAACAGTTAAGCTGCTACATGGCAATGACAGACTCTTTCCATTTTAGACAAAATATTGAGCATCTGATGTTCCTACTGACGGCACCATAGTGAATTTTACCCATTCTCAACACAGGAATATGTCTCATGGATTCTATTATAATAAAAAATCATCCTCCGTTGTTTTTCAATAATGGCATATAAAAAATGATCTCTGACATCTATATGGAATGTTTTCAGTGTCGATCTATATTGCGAGTGGTAAAGTCCTATGGGGAAATATATATATCAGTGGAGAGTAGTTGTCACACAGGTAGCAATCCGTTCCAACACGTTCAGCACAGTTCACAAACACACACTCACAGGGGCTGTGAGAGCAAGCAAACAAAGAGGAAATAGTGGCAACACAGGGATAACATTATAAACAATGGAAGGTGATGGAACACAAATAGACAGAGGAAGAACAAAGAACAACTGAAGAATAGCAGGCAATAAAGAAAACATTGAATGAATGGAGAAGTGATGTTAAACACTTTGTGGTACTGAGGTGTCCCAGTGTTAAGCTTTGTGGTGCTGAGGTGTCCCAGTGTTAAGCTGTGTGGTGCTGAGGTGTCCCAGTGTTAAGCTTTGTGGTGCTGTAGTGTCCCAGTGTTAAGCTTTGTGGTGCTGTGGTGTTCCAGTGTTAAACTGTGTGGTGCTGAGGTGTCCCAGTGTTAAGCTTTGTGGTGCTGAGGTGTCCCAGTGTTGAGCTGTGTGGTGCTGAGGTGTCCCAGTGTTGAGCTGTGTGGTGCTGAGGTGTCCCAGTGTTGAGCTGTGTGGTGCTGTGGTGTCCCAGTGTTAAGCTTTGTGGTGCTGAGGTGTCCCAGTGTTAAGCTGTGTGGTACTGCTGTGTCCCAGTGTTAAGCTGTGTGGTGCTGAGGTGTCCCAGTGTTAAGCTTTGTAGTGCTGTGGTGTCCCAGTGTTATACTTTGTTGTGCTGAGGTGTCCCAGTGTTAAGTTGTGTGGTACTGCTGTGTCCCAGTGTTAAGTTGTGTGGTGCTGTGGTGTCCCAGTGTTAAGCTGTGTGGTGCTGAGGTGTCCCAGTGTTAAGTTGTGTGGTGCTGTGGTGTCCCAGTGTTAAGTTGTGTGGTGCTGAGGTGTCCCAGTGTTAAGCTGTGTGGTACTGCTGTGTCCCAGTGTTAAGCTGTGTGGTGCTAAGGTGTCCCAGTGTTAAGCTGTGTGGTGCTGAGGTGTCCCAGTGTTAGGCTGTGTGGTGCTGAGGTGTCCCAGTGTTAAGCTGTGTGGTGCTAAGGTGTCCCAGTGTTAAGCTTTGTAGTGCTGAGGTGTCCCAGTGTTAAGTTGTGTGGTGCTGTGGTGTCCCAGTGTTAAGCTGTGTGGTGCTGTGGTGTCCCAGTGTTAAGCTGTGTGGTGCTGAGGTGTCCCAGTGTAAAGCTGTTTGGTGCTGCTGTGTCCCAGTGTTAAGCTTTGTAGTGCTGAGGTGTCCCAGTGTTATGCTGTTTGGTGCTGTGGTGTCCCAATGTTAAGCTTTGTAGTGCTGAGGTGTCCCAGTGTTAAGCTGTGTGGTGCTGTGGTGTCCCAGTGTTAAGTTGTGTGGTGCTGAGGTGTCCCAGTGTTAAGTTGTGTGGTGCTGAGGTGTCCCAGTGTTAAGCTGTGTGGTGCTGTGGTGTCCCAGTGTTAAGTTGTGTGGTGCTAAGGTGTCCCAGTGTTAAGCTTTGTAGTGCTGAGGTGTCCCAGTGTTAAGCTGTGTGGTGCTGAGGTGTCCCAGTGTTAAGCTGTGTGGTGCTGAGGTGTCCCAGTGTTAAGTTGTGTGGTGCTGAGGTGTCCCAGTGTTAAGCTGTGTGGTGCTAAGGTGTCCCAGTGTTAAGCTTTGTAGTGCTGAGGTGTCCCAGTGTTAAGTTGTGTGGTGCTGAGGTGTCCCAGTGTTAAGCTTTGTAGTGCTGAGGTGTCCCAGTGTTAAGTTGTGTGGTGCTGAGGTGTCCCAGTGTTAAGCTGTGTGGTGCTAAGGTGTCCCAGTGTTAAGTTGTGTGGTGCTAAGGTGTCCCAGTGTTAAGCTGTGTGGTGCTGAGGTGTCCCAGTGTTGAGCTGTGTGGTGCTGAGGTGTCCCAGTGTTAAGTTGTGTGGTGCTAAGGTGTCCCAGTGTTAAGCTGTGTGGTGCTGAGGTGTCCCAGTGTTAAGCTGTGTGGTGCTGAGGTGTCCCAGTGTTAAGTTGTGTGGTGCTAAGGTGTCCCAGTGTTAAGCTGTGTGGTGCTGTGGTGTCCCAGTGTTAAGCTTTGTAGTGCTGAGGTGTCCCAGTGTTAAGTTGTGTGGTGCTGAGGTGTCCCAGTGTTAAGCTGTGTGGTGCTAAGGTGTCCCAGTGTTAAGCTTTGTAGTGCTGAGGTGTCCCAGTGTTAAGTTGTGTGGTGCTGAGGTGTCCCAGTGTTAAGCTGTGTGGTGCTGTGGTGTCCCAGTGTTAAGCTGTGTGGTGCTGTGGTGTCCCAGTGTTAAGCTGTGTGGTGCTGTGGTGTCCCAGTGTTAAGTTGTGTGGTGCTGAGGTGTCCCAGTGTTAAGCTGTGTGGTGCTAAGGTGTCCCAGTGTTAAGTTGTGTGGTGCTGAGGTGTCCCAGTGTTGAGCTGTGTGGTGCTGAGGTGTCCCAGTGTTAAGCTGTGTGGTGCTGAGGTGTCCCAGTGTTAAGCTGTGTGGTGCTGTGGTGTCCCAGTGTTAAGCTGTGTGGTGCTGTGGTGTCCCAGTGTTAAGCTGTGTGGTGCTGTGGTGTCCCAGTGTTAAGCTGTGTGGTGCTGTGGTGTCCCAGTGTTAAGCTGTGTGGTGCTGTGGTGTCCCAGTGTTAAGTTGTGTGGTGCTGAGGTGTCCCAGTGTTAAGCTGTGTGGTGCTGTGGTGTCCCAGTGTTAAGCTGTGTGGTGCTGAGGTGTCCCAGTGTTAAGCTGTGTGGTGCTGTGGTGTCCCAGTGTTAAGCTGTGTGGTGCTGTGGTGTCCCAGTGTTAAGCTGTGTGGTGCTGTGGTGTCCCAGTGTTAAGTTGTGTGGTGCTGAGGTGTCCCAGTGTTAAGTTGTGTGGTGCTGAGGTGTCCCAGTGTTAAGCTGTGTGGTGCTAAGGTGTCCCAGTGTTAAGTTGTGTGGTGCTGAGGTGTCCCAGTGTTGAGCTGTGTGGTGCTGAGGTGTCCCAGTGTTAAGTTGTGTGGTGCTGAGGTGTCCCAGTGTTAAGCTGTGTGGTGCTGAGGTGTCCCAGTGTTAAGCTGTGTGGTGCTGTTGTGACCTTATGTTCTTGGTGGTCAGGTGACTTATCCTGACGTGTATAAGGTCTGCCTACCACGTTTCCTTCTTCATTCTGTTGTGCTCTGATAAAGGCAAGTTGGGCTGAAAACGATTTTAGAATTCTCTTTTTTTCACATGTGTTTTTTTCCGCATACTTGCATAAGCGTATCTGTGATTGTCTTTGCATATATATGTTGTATATTTTATATATATATATATATATATATATATATATATATATATATATATATATATATATATATATATATATATATATATATATAACTGAAAACTCTAGCTGACGATAATCTCCTTCAAGAGAGATTGAGCCTGCTCTTCCCTCCTAAATACGTCCCTAACAACAATAACAATCAATATAGTAGATATATCCAACAAGTACAACACCAAGGTTTGCTCAGAGAGCAAACGTATTCAGCACCAGGAACACCTGCTCCACCTCCGCCACTCAAACCAGCCAACTACTTGTCCGTCTCCTGCTCTTCGCTGATTGGCTGGTGCTAGTCGCACCTACTCCCTCCACCCGCCACACTAGCTGATGTCTGAGCCACCACGAGCTGCAGACCTCAGAATATCCAGTGCTTTCCACAAGTTAACACGTCTCATTGGTAGACTAAGCCTTGGCTTACGTGTACTAAGGGAGGTGGCAGCTTGAAGCCAATATTCCTGCACCCATATATCTCCTTGTATATTATTCACTTTGTTATTACTCACTTGTCTTAACGTAACTTTTCATTTGCCATTGATTATTCTTATTATTTTGATTGATTGATTTTATGTTACAATTTTTATGTCCATTTTATTCATGTTTTGCTTTTCTAACGTAATTAAAATTTCATTGTTAACTTTACTTGTGTTTTGTGTGTCTTCCCATTACCTTACCACAGACGAAAGTTCCAGATTTTCTCTTTTTGTTTCTTTATGTGACGAGGTCATACCCCTAGCTTTTGAAACAGCCGAACACCAACACGTTACCGTCACAATATATATATATATATATATATATATATATATATATATATATATATATATATATATATATATATATATATATATATATATATATATAAATAATCTTTGGACAACACCCACCAGTGGGACTCGACCCCAGAAAGCACAACTACCTTCCAGTAGCTGCCATAACTAGTACGCTTTAACCCACTACACCATCAGACCCTACAAAAGAAGTAGAGATGGTGTGAGAAGAGGGTATAGAAGTCTGATGGTGTAGTGGGTTAAAGCGTACTAGTTATGGCAGCTACTGGAAGGTAGTTGTGCTTTCTGGGTTCGAGTCCCACTGGTGGGTGTTGTCCGAAGATTGTTAATCTTCACTTGTGGTTTAAGCAAGTATAGGCTTATATATATATATATATATATATATATATATATATATATATATATATATATATATATATATATATATATATATATATATATATATATATATATATATATATATATATATATATATATATATATATATATATATATATATATATATATATACACTAGCAGTCCCCGGCAACGCGTTGCTGAGCCACATGAACCTTCCCTGTCCCCCCAGTCCTCCCCACCATTCCCCCCCCTCACCCGTCCCCTCGTCCTCCCCACCATCTCTCACTTCCTTTTCCTCATCATCTCCACCATTGCCCACTCCCTCGTACGATGCCTTCTCACATGGTCTGATGTTCCCATCAGAAAGTCGGGAACATCAAGTGATCTGATGTTCCCATCACTGAAATATAAGAAAAACAGTTAAAAAATTTAATGGAAATATGAAAAAACTATACTCACGAAATGAACGGTCTGGTAAACAACACAGCTCAATTCCAACGCAATTCACACAAAATAATTAAATCAAAATGAAAATAAATCCAAAATCTGTGAAAATTCCATTTATCAATGCAATCAGAAACATTGAAATGGTCTTGTAACATATTACTGTATAGCATGTGTGTGTTGCTCTTATATGCAACAGATGGCGCTGTTTTTCAAGAACAGCATAGTTTTACCTGTCACAGGTGTGGCATCTATACTTACACTTACGAAATGAACGGTCTGGTAAACAACACAGCTCAATTCCAACACAATGTTACACAAAATGATTCAATAAAAAAATAAAATAAATCGAAGTCAATGAAAATAAAATTTATCAATGCAATCGGAAACATTGAAATGGAATTCATGACATATTTACAATAGCGTGCATGTTGCTATTATGTGCAACAGATGGCGCTGTTTTTCAAAAACGCATGTTTTTAACCGTCACAGACGTGGCATCTATATAGTATGCATATAAAAACCTGATTGGACGCGAATGGAACGTGGTGTGAAAATTTCGAAGCAATCGGTGAAGAACTTTCGGAGATTAGCGGTTATGCACAAACGAACATTTCCATTTTTATTTATATTGATATCCCTCCCTCAATCAATCTATATAAATATTTAACTCTTTTTCTATCTGTTTAACACTTTCTGGCTCTGGTTTCCAGTCTTTCTCTCTCTCACAATCCATCACTGACAACAAAAGTTCCTGGAGGAAAATAATTCCATTATAACTTTTGTTCACCAGCCACCAGGGACACTACAAGTCCCAGCCACCAGGGACACTACAAGTCCCAGCCACCAGGGACACTACAAGTCCCAGCCTCCAGGGACACTACAAGTCCCAGCCACCAGGGACACTACAAGTCCCAGCCACCAGGGACACTACAAGTCCCAGCCACCAGGGACACCACAAGTCCCAGCCACCAGGGACACTACAAGTCCCAGCCACCAGGGACACTACAAGTCCCAGCCACCAGGGACACTACAAGTCCCAGCCACCAGGGACACCACAAGTCCCAGCCACCAGCAACACAACAAGTCCCAGCGTCCAGGACACCACAAGTCCCAACCACCAGGGACACCACAAGTCCCAGCCTCCAGGGACACCACAAGTCCCAGCCTCCAGGGACACCACAAGTCCCAGCCTCCAGGGACACCACAAGTCCCAGCCTCCAGGGACACCACAAGTCCCAGTCACCAGGGACACCACAAGTCCCAGTCACCAGGGACACCACAAGTCCCAGCCTCAAGGGACACCACAGGTCCCAGCCACCAGGGACACCACAAGTCCCAGCCTCCAGGGACACCACAAGTCCCAGCCTCCAGGGACACCACAAGTCCCAGCCTCCAGGGACACCACAAGTCAAAGCCTCAAGGGACACCACAGGTCCCAGCCACCAGGGACACCACAAGTCCCAGCCACCAGGGACACCAGAAGTCCCATCCTCCAGGGACACCACAAGTCCAAGCCACCAGGGACACCACAAGTCCCAGCCTCCAGGGACACCACAAGTCCCAGCCTCCAGGGACACCACAAGTCCCAGCCACCAGGGACACCACAAGTCCCAGCCACTAGGGACACCATAAGTCCCAGCCTCAAAGGACTCCACAAGTCCCAGCCTCCAGGGACACCACAAGTCTCAGCCTCCAGGGACAACACAAGTCCCAGCCTCCAGGGACACTACAAGTCCCAGCCACCAGGGACACCACAAGTCCTAGCCTCCAGGGACACCACAAGTCCCAGCCTCCAGGGACACCACAAGTCCCAGCCTCCAGGGACACTACAAGTCCCAGCCACCAGGGACACCACAAGTCCCAGCCTCCAGGGACACTACAAGTCCCAGCCTCCAGGGACACCACAAGTCCCAGCCTCCAGGGACACTACAAGTCCCAGCCACCAGGGACACTACAAGTCCCAGCCACCAGGGACACTACAAGTCCCAGCCACCAGGGACACTACAAGTCCCAGCCACCAGGGACACTACAAGTCCCAGCCACCAGGGACACTACAAGTCCCAGCTACCAGGGACACTAGAAGTCCCAGCCACCAGGGACACTACAAGTCCCAGCCACCAAGGACACTACAAGTCCCAGCCACCAGGGACACTACAAGTCCCAGCCACCAGGGACACTACAAGTCCCAGCCACCAGCGACACAACAAGTCCCAGCCACCAAGGACACTACAAGTCCCAGCCACAAGGGACACTACAAGTCCCAGCCACCAGGGACACTACAAGTCCCAGCCATCAGGGACACCACAGGTCCCAGCCACCAGGGACACCACAAGTCCCAGCCTCCAGGGACACCACAAGTCCCAGCCACCAGGGACACCACAGGTCCCACCCACCAGGGACACCACAAGTCCCAGCCACCAGGGACACCACAAGTCCCAGCCACCAGGGACACCACAGGTCCCAGCCACCAGGGACACCACAGGTCTAAGCAACCTGTACCACCACCAGGGACACCACAAGTTCCAGCCACCAGGGAGACCACAGGTCCCAGCCACCAGGGACACCTCAAGTCCCAGCCACCAGGGACACTACAAGTCCCAGCCACCAGGGACACTACAAGTCCCAGCCACCAGGGACACCACAAGTCCCAGTCACCAGGGACACTAAAAGTCCCAGCCACCAGGGACACCACAGGTCCCAGCCACCAGGGACACCACAAGTCCCAGTCACCAGGGACACTACAAGTCCCAGCCAACAGGGACACAACAAGTCCCAGCCACCAGGGACACCACAAGTCCCAGCCTCCAGGGACACTACAAGTCCCAGCCAACAGGGACACAACAAGTCCCAGCTACCAGGGACACTACAATTAAGTCCCAGCCTCCAGGGACACTACAAGTCCCAGCCACCAGTGACACTACAAGTCCCAGCCACCAGGGACACCACAAGTCCCAGCCTCCAGGGACACTACAAGTCCCAGCCAACAGGGACACAACAAGTCCCAGCCACCAGGGACACCACAAGTCTCATCCTCCAGGGACACTACAAGTCCCAGCCAACAGGGACACAACAAGTCCCAGTCGCCAGGGACACTACAAGTCCCAGCCACCAGGGACACTACAAGTCCCAGCCACCAGGAATACTACAAGTCCCAGCCACCAGTGACACCACAAGTCCCAGCCACCAGGGACACTACAAGTCCCAGCCAACAGGGACACAACAAGTCCCAGCCATCAGGGACACCACAAGTCCCAGTCACCAGGGACACCACAAGTCCCAGCCACCAGGGACACCACAAGTCCCAGCCACCAGCCACCAGGGACACCACAAGTCCCAGCCACCAGGGACACCACAAGTCCCAGTCACCAGGGACACTACAAGTCCCAGCTACCAGGGACCCCACCAGGGACACCACAAGTCCCAGCCACCAGGGACACCACAAGTCCAAGCCACCAGGGACACCACAAGTCCCAGCCACCAGGGACACCACAAGTCCCAGTCACCAGGGACACCACAAGTCCCAGCCACCAGGGACGCCACAGGTCCCAGCCACCAGGGACACTACAAGTCCCAGCCACCAGGGACACTACAAGTCCCAGCCACCAGGGACACTACAAGTCCCAGCCACCAGCGACACAACAAGTCCCAGCCACCAGGGACACTACAAGTCCCAGCCACAAGGGACACTACAAGTCCCAGCCACCAGGGACACTACAAGTCCCAGCCACCAGGGACACCACAGGTCCCAGCCACCAGGGACACCACAAGTCCCAGCCTCCAGGGACACCACAAGTCCCAGCCACCAGGGACACCACAGGTCCCAGCCACCAGGGACACCACAAGTCCCAGCCACCAGGGACACCACAAGTCCCAGCCACCAGGGACACCACAGGTCCCAGCCACCAGGGACACCACAGGTCTAAGCAACCTGTACCACCACCAGGGACACCACCAGGGACACCACAAGTTCCAGCCACCAGGGAGACCACAGGTCCCAGCCACCAGGGACACCTCAAGTCCCAGCCACCAGGGACACTACAAGTCCCAGCCACCAGGGACACTACAAGTCCCAGCCACCAGGGACACCACAAGTCCCAGTCACCAGGGACACTAAAAGTCCCAGCCACCAGGGACACCACAGGTCCCAGCCACCAGGGACACCACAAGTCCCAGTCACCAGGGACACTACAAGTCCCAGCCAACAGGGACACAACAAGTCCCAGCCACCAGGGACACCACAAGTCCCAGCCTCCAGGGACACTACAAGTCCCAGCTACCAGGGACACTACAAGTCCCAGCCAACAGGGACACAACAAGTCCCAGTCACCAGGGACACTACAAGTCCCAGCCACCAGTGACACTACAAGTCCCAGCCACCAGGGACACCACAAGTCCCAGCCTCCAGGGACACTACAAGTCCCAGCCAACAGGGACACAACAAGTCCCAGCTACCAGGGACACTACAAGTCCCAGCCTCCAGGGACACTACAAGTCCCAGCCACCAGTGACACTACAAGTCCCAGCCACCAGGGACACCACAAGTCCCAGCCTCCAGGGACACTACAAGTCCCAGCCAACAGGGACACAACAAGTCCCAGCCACCAGGGACACCACAAGTCCCATCCTCCAGGGACACTACAAGTCCTAGCCAACAGGGACACAACAAGTCCCAGTCACCAGGGACACTACAAGTCCCAGCCACCAGGGATACTACAAGTCCCAGCCACCAGTGACACCACAAGTCCCAGCCACCAGGGACACTACAAGTCCCAGCCAACAGGGACACAACAAGTCCCAGCCACCAGGGACACCACAAGTCCCAGTCACCAGGGACACCACAAGTCCCGGCCACCAGGGACACCACAAGTCCCAGCCACCAGGGACCAGGGACACCACAAGTCCCAGCCACCAGGGACACCACAAGTCCCAGTCACCAGGGACACTACAAGTCCCAGCCACCAGGGACCCCACCAGGGACACCACAAGTCCCAGCCACCAGGGACACCACAAGTCCAAGCCACCAGGGACACCACAAGTCCCATCCACCAGGGACACCACAAGTCCCAGTCACCAGGGACACCACAAGTCCCAGCCACCAGGGACGCCACAGGTCCCAGCCACCAGGGACACTACAAGTCCCAGCCACCAGGGACACCACAAGTCCCAGTCACCATGGACACCACAAGTCCCAGTCACCATGGACACCACAAGTCCCAGCCAACAGGGACACAACAAGTCCCAGCCACGAGGGACACCACAAGTCCCATCCTCCAGGGACACTACAAGTCCCAGCCAACAGGGACACAACATGTCCCAGTCACCAGGGACACTACAAGTCCCAGCCACCAGGGACACAACAAGTCCCAGCCACCAGGGATACTACAAGTCCCAGCCACCAGTGACACCACAAGTCCCAGCCACCAGGGACACTACAAGTCCCAGCCACCATGGACACCACAAGTCCCAGCCACCAGGGACACCACAAGTCCCAGTCACCAGGGACACTACAAGTCCCAGCCACCAGGGACCCCACCAGGGACACCACAAGTCCCAGCCACCAGGGACACCACAAGTCCAAGCCACCAGGGACACTACAAGTCCCAGCCACCAGGGACACTACAAGTCCCAGCCACCAGGGACACCACAAGTTCCAGCCACCAGGGACACTACAGGTCCCAGCCACCAGGGACACTACAAGTCCCAGCCACCAGGGACACCACAAGTCCCAGTCACCATTGACACCACAAGTCCCAGCCACCAGGGACACTACAAGTCCCAGCCACCAGGGACACCACAAGTCCCAGCCAACAGGGACACCACAAGTCCCAGCCACCAGGGACACTACAAGTCCCAGTCACCAGGGACACCACAAGTCCCAGCCAACAGGCACACCACAAGTCCCAGCCACCAGGGACACTACAAGTCCCAGCCACTACGGACACCACAAGTCCCAGCCACCAGGGACACTACAAGTCCCAGCCACTAGGGACACCACAAGTCCCAGCCACCAGGGACACTACAAGTGTGGGAACCGACCTGTGAGATTTATATTTATTTAATTTATATGAATTTATATTTACGTTAATTTATATACTTCGATAGCAATTTGTATAATGATAAGTGGACTGTATTTCTGCAATAATCTCATAATCTCACAAATCAATCCTCTACACATTAGGGGGGGTTTATATTAGATTAATTTATATATATATGCAGCCAATCAAACTACAGTATTAGACTACATACATTGAAGAGGTTCCTTATCTTATTTGCACAGCAGGTATAACCAGGATGTAGACACCACATTTTCCCTCTTTGAGGTAGCTTCCATCACCCTGGTAACTGATGTACAAAGCATGCTTCCTCGTCTTGACCTGTCAAAAGGGCGCTAGCTGTAAAGCCAGAATCCTATATATGACAGGTATATCAGAGAAACACTGTACATGGAACAATAAAGACCTGGCTTAATTACCTTTAGTTTGAGGCTACCACGTGCTCTAACCGGGTCACCCTATATAATGACATTAATGGCCATAAATGAAAGATACATGGGTTTCGGAAAGAACACTTAACTTGAATTTGTTGACAGCGTATTGAAGATGGTACACCTTTGGTTTCCATAACACTACGTCCAAGTAAAATTAACAGGAGCCGAATTGCTCCCTGCGCCTCTGGTCTAGTATAAACAATGGCTGCCCCTCCTCCCTCACTGACGCCTGGCCTACATTGTCCAGATGTCAAAAAGTAATAGAAGGGTCACATTTACTCTACTTTAATATTGATAATTAAGTTAATTTATATGAGATGTTTTATGATGGTAAAGTCCAAAGACTAATGTATTTAAGAATAATTCCCACCATAATAGGTGGTGAATATAATAGTATGTGGTGATGATATCCCGTTTTCTTTAGACGGTAATTCCACTACAAGTTACGTTTTCTATGGGTTAACTTGTTTATACAACACAGCTATTATCTGTCTGTATGTAATATTAAATGGTGTCGGATTTTCCGACATAATTCCCCAGGGGGCTGCTCACGGGTCGAAGTCCTAATTAGAACAGATGAACACCGATACTCCTCCTTCGAATTATTAGATTAATTTGATGTTAGTAGTTAGTAATCACACATTTGTGTGCCTGTTCGTACAGGACGGATGTCCCGTACTAGAGTTGCAGGGGTTAGAAGTCTAATGCGATTTCATTTCCCTGTCAACTCTTGAAAGGCTAATATTCAAGCCTAATTACATATTATTTAACCCAGAAGACTGAATGTGATCAAGTACTACAGTCAAGTATGATTCAGGGACTGCAGTGAGATCAGTGACATTAGATATAACTTGAAGTTTGTTCAGGTAACTGGTCACTGATATATAAACACTGAGGCCCTTGGAATACATCTTGATTAAATAATAAATGTATCAAATCAGTCATCAGATTTATTGGGGTTTAATTTAGTTAATTGATTCAGAAGATTGAATAGCTCATCATTAAAGTAGAGTATGGTTCTGAGACTGCAGTGGGTTCAGTGACATTGGTCGCAGTGACTTGTAGTTGGTTTAGGCTACTGTTCACTGATTTGCCACTGAAGCCTCATGAACTCATCTTCAGCTTTAAATGATGATACTAACATCAACCTCTGTTGGTATAGTCAGCTGTAATCTCCTTAGTATAATGCTACTGGAGAAATATAATCAGCTGACAAATTTAGATTTCTACTGGTATTGTTTATCTGCAGGCATAGGTCTCCTCAGGCTTGATATTGGGCCTGAGAGTAATTTACCTCCTGCAGAGTTTAACATGGTTATACCCTGATATTTAGTAGGGCTACCGATGAATCGATGTCAATAGTCTGTCCCTACAAGGAGACCGAAGTCAGTGAGGTGATCAGACTTAATATTATCTGCCAATTTTATTCCTCTATTTCTCAGGAATTTGGCTGTTGCTCTCAGACCTTGAACTTGTAGGTCTACTGGTATTTTGTCCACTACAATGGCTTGTACTCGACAGACGTACCTGCCTAAACGTACTGATGGTTGTACCACCTGGTAGACTTGAGGTCCTGCATCTGTTACAAACCCTGAGATGTTGAATAACATCTGGGCTACAGGCTTTAATTGTAGTTCATCTGCCAACTTTTTAGTGACATATGTTCTCTGGGATCCTTGATCAAACAACCCACGGGTATGGACCTTGGCCCTCTTATTCAGGATGGTAATTTGGGCAGTAGGCAAAGTCGTATTACCTTTAGACTTCGCCGATTGGACACTCTTTGTTGGTTGCACCTTGCAGTACTGTACTGTGGTGGGAATGCTATCTTCCACCTTGGGGTTTGGAGACGTTGTTTTGGTGTCTCTGCACAATGCTGCATGGTGCTGACCTTTGTTACACCTATTACAGGTGTGTAATTGGGTATCACAGTCGTTGATGTTATGTTTCCTGAGGCACCTCGTGCAATGTTGCAAATCTTTTAGTCGCTCAACACGGGCGTCACTATCAGGAAAATTAGAGCAGTGGTACATTGAATGTTTCTCATCGCAGAACAAACATGTTCCATAGCTTCCAGTACCCTTTTGTGTCACGTTCTTGGGTGACACAGTAACTATAGGCTTGGAGGGTCCCACTGCATATACGCCCACACTGCTACTGTTCCACTTTGGTGTTGAGTTATATTGTCTAGATTGATTTGGAGTACCTTTGGTACTCTGTGGTTTACTATTATTGGTTTCTGAGGGTTTACTTGGTGGTTTTAATTTGTCATGTGTTCGTAATTGATGAACTACTGACTTTAAACCCTCAGATATTTCATTCATGGATAAGATACTTTTATTGTAATGAGCACTCATTTGTCTCAATATGTCCCTAGGTATTTTCTCCTGGACAATTATTTTCAAGACCCACTCAGCCCCGTTTGTATCTGCTGTCAGGCTGAGGGCATTGATCAATGATTCTACCTCCAGCTTGAAGACTTGGAGTGAATCAGCTGAAGCCTCCGGTGGGGGTAAATGCAACAGCTCATGAACTAAATGTGATGTTCTTACTTCTGGATCAGCATAATTATCCTTGAGGAGTTTTACTGCCAGATCATAGCCGTCATTAGTTAATCTCAGATGGGATACTACTGTTTTAGCCTCACCTGATAATTGGCCTTGCAAATAAGAGAATTTACTACTCTTTGGTAAAGATTGTTTTGAGTCTACAAGGTCAACGAATTTGTTCCAAAATTCGTCCCAATCTTCCTCATCTTTTCCTGAGAAAGTGGGTAAATTAATTGGAGGGAGTCGAGCTTCTGCTTGACTCGTATTAGATGCAACTGTTGTTGTTGTTGCTGTTGCCTTGTTCTGGGCAATTAATTTGACGTAAGGCTGTAACGTGGCCTGAGTGTGATCTTCATAATTCGCAAGATCAACCATAATGTCGTCTATTTCTGTTTCTGATAAAATGGTGTTGGCAAGTTCAGCCACATATGTTGCTATTTGGCATTTGATTTGCTCAAATATACCTGCAGCTGCTTGATAATAGCTTTCCAGGTCAGCATAATCAACTTGAGATTGTTGTGACAAATCTTCACATTTCTTGATCTGTCTTGTTAAGTGGCCTTTAAGTCCTGTAAGGGTTCTTTTCATTCTCCCTGCATTATCCATACTGGCTAGTTGGTTAAGCCTTGTGGGGCTTGTACTTGGGCTGCTCATAATACTGAACAAGCACTGATGGTAGCCTAGGGTAAATATCTGCACTCGCTAGGCTGTAATCCTACCTCTACTAGAGGTTAGCACTTAAAATTAATACACATTATATATATACAATTATACACACTAATGATTTGAGTGATAAACCAGTGTCACTGGAAGTACCTTTAGGTTAGCTCTTCTATATCACCCTAGGATGGTAGAGACACTAATTAATCACTCAAAGGTGTAATGATCATAAGTAAATTATTATATATACACAACTCAACTCGAGTTGATAAAAATTACACCCAAAATAGGGTCTGGACCATTCATTAATGGTGTTAAGTTGTTCAATATAGTACAACTGACTATAGTAATAATGGGACTAGGATGAACGATAATAGTTCAACTAGTCAATGGTAAATATCCTACCCTGTTGTGGGTTGGCAATTAGTAAATATTATATTGTGAACACTAGTGCAATATATATTAAATAATTCTCTATTTTGGAGAAATAATATACACAATTATTGATAATAGCCTCTATAAAACTTCTAATATTATCAAGAAGTATTGAATATTATTAGTGACCTCGTGAAACAAGCTCCACAAAATTCGTAGATAATCTCTCGCGAAATTTAACACCACGAAATCCGTGAACAATCTCGCGACACAGTCACTAATTTGGCTGGCTTCTATATTAGCGCTGTCATTTCACAGAATAACACGCCACCAAATCTGTGGGTGTACATGAAACCGCTGACTAAGGCTTAACTGGGCTGAGGGAGGCTCCTGAGCTCCCTCGAGGCTACGCTGCCGTCTTTGACTGGCTGGCTTTGTATAAATCACACTGCACTAGTATATTTAATGAATCCACTGGTTAACTGGTTCATCCGGTACTAAGATGACCAAATGTGGGTTCAAAGGACCGAATATTCCGGTTCTGAAGGTCCAAATAATGTGGGAACCGACCTGTGAGATTTATATTTATTTAATTTATATGAATTTATATTTACGTTAATTTAATACTTCGATAGCAATTTGTATAATGATAAGTGGACTGTATTTCTGCAATAATCTCATAATCTCACAAATCGATCCTCTACACATTAGGGGGGGTTTATATTAGATTAATTTATATATATATGCAGCCAATCAAACTACAGTATTAGACTACATACATTGAAGAGGTTCCTTATCTTATTTGTACAGCAGGTATAACCAGGATGTAGACACCACATTTTCCCTCTTTGAGGTAGCTTCCATCACCCTGGTAACTGATGTACAAAGCATGCTTCCTCGTCTTGACCTGTCAAAAGGGCGCTAGCTGTAAAGCCAGAATCCTATATATGACAGGTATATCAGAGAAACACTGTACATGGAACAATAAAGACCTGGCTTAATTACCTTTAGTTTGAGGCTACCACGTGCTCTAACCGGGTCACCCTATATAATGACATTAATGGCCATAAATGAAAGATACATGGGTTTCGGAAAGAACACTTAACTTGAATTTGTTGACAGCGTGTTGAAGATGGTACACCTTTGGTTTCCATAACACTACGTCCAAGTAAAATTAACAGGAGCCGAATTGCTCCCTGCGCCTCTGGTCTAGTATAAACAATGGCTGCCCCCCCTCCCTCACTGACGCCTGGCCTACATTGTCCAGATGTCAAAAAGTGATAGAAGGGTCACATTTACTCTACTTTAATATTGATAATTAAGTTAATTTATATGAGATGTTTTATGATGGTAAAGTCCAAAGACTAATGTATTTAAGAATTATTCCCACCATAATAGGTGGTGAATATAATAGTATGTGGTGATGATATCCCGTTTTCTTTAGACGGTAATTCCACTACAAGTTATGTTTTCTATGGGTTAACTTGTTTATACAACACAGCTATTATCTGTCTGTATGTAATATTGAATGGTGTTGGATTTTCTGACAACAAGTCCCAGCCACCAGGGACACCACCAGGGACACAACAAGTCCCAGTCACCAGGGACACCACAAGTCCCAGCCACCAGGGACACCACCAGGGACACAACAAGTCCCAGTCACCAGGGACACTACAAGTCCCAGCCACCAGGGACACATTTGTTTTTATATCTAACACCTAAATATACACTGGTCCTGTTTAAAAAAAACAAAAAAAACAATCCTGCGTCTACTGTGTGCGTCCGCTGCCGTGTTGAAGCAGCTTTCATACACATCAGACCCAAGATGGAGCTTGTCCCGGGGCTGTTATCAATTGTCCTCCTCAGTACGTAGTAAAATGTCCTATTTTTTTAGCAAGCGTGAGTTCAGTAAGTTATCTACCTCTGTGTTATCGCCTGACTATGTTATTCCTATTTCTTTATGCACCTAATTTGGTTCTATTTCCTATTTTTCTTAATTTAATTTTCATGATTACTCGTCTATCTTTTTCTGCTTACTTTTTTTAACTTTTTCTTCTTACAGCACTTAGGTGTTGATGCCTTCTTTCATCAGCCTGTCCCTCACACTCTGGTCTTTTAATGCTTCCTACACTTCCCGTAGTGTGCACAGGCACGGGTCCAAGACTGACCAAAACGCAGTCACTTTCTGGTGTGGATTTCTCCCATTTATTTTTCAGATAACTTTTTGTGACATTCTCTGGATAATTTCCCAAATATTTAGTATTACTCAAATTAGAATTGTTTACATTTTTATAATTATTTCAATACAAATTTTTCTTTTCAAATGAGTGTAGATGATGTAGATCTAAATGTATTTCATAAATTTAAACTGTAAGAAAATCAGGTAAAGAAACTTTTGCAAAATACTGAATACCCAAAATCCAACCAGCCATGTTCTCACTGACAACCAGTGTACAAAAGAGAAATTTCATCCTCGTCCTGAATTGGTAAAAGCCGTTTTTTCTGGAATGTTGTGAAAAAAAATTGAGATACAAACAATATATATCCGAAAACACAATTCCAGATACATTTCATGGTGCTTCCAAATGGTTCAATGATATTTACCTAACCTTGGTTTTCTAAAGTTTGTTTTAGAATATTACGTTAATTCTATGAGTTGAAGCGACACTCAGCTGACTGGTGCCCACGGGAGAACACGTCTACATCTGTTGAAGAATTATGACACTACATTGGTAATAAGTGTTGACGGCGCGAGTTTCCGATAACAGTATTATCAGGCGCCTGAGCTGGGAGGTGGGCAGCACACGCTCACACACATCCTCACAACAAGATATAATTACACACTGGATTTTTGAAAGTTTAGTATAATTGCAGTGTTAATTATTATTAGTATTAATTAATAATAATATAAATCCTAATTAAAAAGGGTAATAAAACAAATATGAATGGCAACAACAGTAATAGTAGGAATGCCAGTTATGATGGTGATGTCTTTGATGATAATGATGATGTTGATGATGACGTGGGTGGTGATGATAGTGACGATGTTAATAGTGATGATGACGAAATGATGATGATGTGGGCGATGACGATGATGATGATGTTGATGATGGTGATGATTATTGTTCTCTAGTGCGATGAGAGTCGTGCCCGGGCCCTGAGCCTCTGGCTGGCCCACCACGTGTTACTCGGGTCTTGCTAACCGAGTCGGTGTAGGAGCACTAGTGACTCTCAGTGTGTTGGTCTCCGTAACGTTATGTCCAGTGTCTCTAACACCTTCTTCGGCGTTGTTAAATCCCAGTAGGAAACTTGTTTGGTTTGTGACTCCTCACCTTGATGACCAGCCCACACACCAGAGAGTGGTGACCAGCCCACACACCAGAGTGGTGACCAGCCAACACACCAGAGTGGTGAAACAGCCAACACACCAGAGTAGTGACCAACCCACACACCA
Source organism: Procambarus clarkii (assembly GCF_020424385.1). NCBI lineage: Eukaryota > Metazoa > Arthropoda > Malacostraca > Decapoda > Cambaridae > Procambarus > Procambarus clarkii. Next base: position 21,193 of record NW_025570311.1, read on the forward strand.
GAGTGGTGACCAGCCCACACACCAGAGTGGTGACCAGCCCACACACCAGAGTAGTGACCAACCCACACACCAGAGTGGTGACCAGCCCACACACCAGAGTGGTGACCAGCCCACACACCAGAGTGGTGACCAGCCAACACACCAGAGTAGTGACCAACCTACACACCAGAGTGGTGACCAGCCCACACACCAGAGTGGTGACCAGCCCACACACCAGAGTGGTGACCAGCCAACACACCAGAGTGATGACCAGCCCACACACCAGAGTGGTGACCAGCCCACACACCAGAGTGATGACCAGCCCACACACCAGAGTGGTGACCAGCCCACACACCAGAGTGGTGACCAGCCCACACACCAGAGTGGTGACCAGCCAACACACCAGAGTGATGACCAGCCCACACACCAGAGTGGTGACCAGCCCACACACCAGAGTGATGACCAGCCCACACACCAGAGTGGTGACCAGCCCACACACCAGAGTGATGACCAGCCCACACACCAGAGTGGTGACCAGCCAACACACCAGAGTGATGACCAGCCCACACACAAGAGTGGTGACCAGCCCACACACCAGAGTGGTGACCAGCCCACACACCAGAGTGGTGACCAGCCCACACACCAGAGTGGTGACCAGCCCACACACCAGAGTGATGACCAGCCCACACACCAGAGTGGTGACCAGCCCACACACCAGAGAGTGATGACCAGCCCACACACCAGAGTGGTGACCAGCCCACACACCAGAGTGGTGACCAGCCCACACACCAGAGTGGTGACCAGCCCACACACCAGAGTGGTGACCAGCCCACACACCAGAGTGATGACCAGCCCACACACCAGAGAGTGATTACCAACCCACACACCAGAGAGTGATGATCAGCCCACACACCAGAGTGATGACCAGCCCACACACCAGAGAGTGATGACCAGCCCACACACCAGAGTGATGACCAGCCCACACACCAGAGAGTGGTGATCAGCCCACACACCAGAGTGATGACCAGCCCACACACCTGAGAGTGATGACCAGCCCACACACCAGAGAGTGATGACCAGCACACACACCAGAGTGATGACCAACCCACACACCAGAGAGTGATGACCAACCCACACACCAGAGAGTGATGACCAACCCACACACCAGAGAGTGATGACCAGCCCACACACCAGAGTGATGACGAGCCCACACACCAGAGAGTGATGACCAGCCCACACACCAGAGTGATGACCAACCCACACACCAGAGAGTGATGACCAACCCACACACCAGAGAGTGATGACCAACCCACACACCAGAGAGTGATGACCAGCCCACACACCAGAGAGTGTTGACCAGCCCACACAAGAGTTATGACCAGCCCATACACCAGAGAGTGATGACCAGCCCACACACCAGAGTGATGACCAGCCCACGCACCAGAGTGATGACCAACCCACACACCAGAGAGTGTTGACCAGCCCACACAAGAGTTATGACCAGCCCATACACCAGAGAGTGATGACCAGCCCACACACCAGAGTTATGACCAGCCCATACACCAGAGAGTGATGACCAGCACACACACCAGAGTGATGACCAACCCACACACCAGAGAGTGATGACCAACCCACACACCAGAGAGTGATGACCAACCCACACACCAGAGTGTGATGACCAGCACACACACCAGAGAGTGATGACCAACCCACACACCAGAGAGTGATGACCAGCCCACACACCAGAGAGTGATGACCAGCCCACACACCAGAGAGTGATGACCAACCCACACACCAGAGAGTGATGACCAACCCACACACCAGAGAGTGTTGACCAGCCCACACAAGAGTTATGACCAGCCCACACACCAGAGAGTGATGACCAACCCACACACCAGAGAGTGATGACCAACCCACACACCAGAGAGAGATGACCAACCCACACACCAGAGAGTGATGACCAACCCACACACCAGAGAGTGATGACCAGCCCACACACCAGAGTGATGACCAGCCCACACACCAGAGAGTGATGACCAACCCACACACCAGAGAGTGATGACCAACCCACACACCAGAGAGAGATGACCAACCCACACACCAGAGAGTGATGACCAACCCACACAACAGAGAGTGTTGACCAGCCCACACACCCGAGTGATGACCAACCCACACACCAGAGAGTGATGACCAACCCACACACCAGAGAGTGATGACCAGCCCACACACCAGAAAGTGATGACCAGCCCACACACCAGAGAGTGATGACCAGCCCACACACCAGAGAGTGATGATCAACCCACACACCAGAGAGTGATGACCAACCCACACACCAGAGAGTGATGACCACCCCACACACCAGAGAGTGATGACCAATCCACACACCAGAGAGTGATGATCAACCCACACACCAGAGAGTGATGACCAACCCACACACCAGAGAGTGATGATCAACCCACACACCAGAGAGTGATGACCAACCCACACACCAGAGAGTGATGACCAACCCACACACCAGAGAGTGATGACCAACCCACACACCAGAGAGTGATGACCAGCCCACACACCAGAGAGTGATGATCAACCCACACACCAGAGAGTGATGACAAACCCACACACCAGAGAGTGATGACCAGCCCACACACCAGAGAGTGATGACCAGCCCACACACCAGAGAGTGATGACCAGCCCACACACCAGAGAGTGATGATCAACCCACACACCAGAGAGTGATGACCAACCCACACACCAGAGAGTGATGACCAGCCCACACACCAGAGAGTGATGACCAGCCCACACACCAGAGAGTGATGACCAGCCCACACACCAGAGAGTGTTGACCAGCCCACACACCAGAGAATGATGACCAGCCCACACACCAGGGTGATGACCAGCCCACACACCAGAGAATGATGACCAGCCCACACACCAGAGAATGATGACCAGCCCACACACCAGAGAGTGATGACCAGCCCACACACCAGAGAGTGATGACCAGCCCACACACCAGAGAGTGATGACCAGCAAACACACCAGAGATTGATGACCAGCCCACACAACAAAGTGATGAACAGCCCACACACCAGAGAGTGATGACCAACCCACACACCAGAGAGTGATGACCAACCCACACACCAGAGAGTGATGACCAGCCCACACAACAAAGTGATGACCAACCCATGCATAAGAGAGTGATGACCAGCCCACACACCAGAGAGTGATGACCAGCCCACACACCAGAGTGATGACCAGCCCACACACCAGAGAGTGATGACCAGCCCACACACCAGAGAGTGTTGACCAGCCCACACATCAGAGAATGATGACCAGCCCACACACCAGAGAGTGTTGACCAGCCCACACACCAGAGAGTGTTGACCAGCCCACACATGAGTGATGACCAGCCCACACACCAGAAAGTGATGACCAACCCACACACCAGAGAGTGATGACCAGCCCACACACCAGAGAGTGATGACCAGCCCACACACCAGAGAGTTATGACCAGCCCACACACCAGAGAGTGATGACCAGCCCACACACCAGAGAGTGATGACCAGCCCACACACCAGAGAGTGATGACCAACCCACACACCAGAGAGTGATGACCAACCCACACACCAGAGAGTGATGACCAACCCACACACCAGAGAGTGATGACCAACCCACACACCAGAGAGTGATGACCAGCCCACACAACAAAGTGATGAACAGCCCACACACCAGAGAGTGATGACCAGCCCACACACCAGAGAGTGATGACCAACCCATGCATAAGAGAGTGATGACCAGCCCACACACCAGAGAGTGATGACCAGCCCACACACCAGAGTGATGACCAGCCCACACACCAGAGAGTGATGACCAGCCCACACACCAGAGAGTGATGACCAGCCCACACACCAGAGAATGATGACCAGCCCACACACCAGAGAGTGATGACCAGCCCACACACCAGAGAGTGATGACCAACCCACACACCAGAGAGTGATGACCAGCCCACACACCAGAGAGTGATGACCAACCCACACACCAGAGAGTGATGACCAGCCCACACACCAGAGAGTGATGACCAACCCACACACCAGAGAGTGATGACCAGCCCACACACCAGAGAGTGATGACCAACCCACACACCAGAGAGTGATGACCAGCCCACACACCAGAGAGTGATGACCAGCCCACACACCAGAGAGTGATGACCAGCCCACACACCAGAGAGTGATGACCAGCCCACACACCAGAGAGTGATGACCAGCCCACACACCAGAGAGTGATGACCAGCCCACACACCAGAGAGTGATGACCAGCCCACACACCAGAGAGTGATGACCAGCCCACACACCAGAGAGTGATGACCAGCCCACACACCCCACACACACCAGAGAGTGATGACCAGCCCACACACCAGAGAGTGATGACCAGCCCACACACCAGAGAGTGATGACCAGCCCACACACCAGAGAGTGATGACCAGCCCACACACCAGAGAGTGATGACCAGCCCACACACCAGAGAGTGATGACCAGCCCACACACCAGAGAGTGATGACCAGCCCACACACCAGAGAGTGATGACCAGCCCACACACCAGAGAGTGATGACCAGCCCACACACCAGAGAGTGATGACCAGCCCACACACCAGAGAGTGATGACCAGCCCACACACCAGAGAGTGATGACCAGCCCACACACCAGAGAGTGATGACCAGCCCACACACCAGAGAGTGATGACCAGCCCACACACCAGAGAGTGATGACCAGCCCACACACCAGAGAGTGATGACCAGCCCACACACCAGAGAGTGATGACCAGCCACACACCAGAGAGTGATGACCAGAGAGTGATGACCAGCCCACACACCAGAGAGTGATGACCAGCCCACACACCAGAGAGTGATGACCAGCCCACACACCAGAGAGTGATGACCAGCCCACACACCAGAGAGTGATGACCAGCCCACACACCAGAGAGTGATGACCAGCCCACACACCAGAGAGTGATGACCAGCCCACACACCAGAGAGTGATGACCAGCCCACACACCAGAGAGTGATGACCAGCCCACACACCAGAGAGTGATGACCAGCCCACACACCAGAGAGTGATGACCAGCCCACACACCAGAGAGTGATGACCAGCCCACACACCAGAGAGTGATGACCAGCCCACACACCAGAGAGTGATGACCAGCCCACACACCAGAGAGTGATGACCAGCCCACACACCATGACCAACCCACACACCAGAGAGTGATGACCAGCCCACACACCAGAGAGTGATGACCAGCCCACACACCAGAGAGTGATGACCAGCCCACACACCAGAGAGTGATGACCAGCCCACACACCAGAGAGTGATGACCAGCCCACACACCAGAGAGTGATGACCAGCCCACACACCAGAGAGTGATGACCAGCCCACACACCAGAGAGTGATGACCAGCCCACACACCAGAGAGTGATGACCAGCCCACACACCAGAGAGTGATGACCAGCCCACACACCAGAGAGTGATGACCAGCCCACACACCAGAGAGTGATGACCAGCCCACACACCAGAGTGATGACCAGCCCACACACCAGAGAGTGATGACCAGCCCACACACCAGAGAGTGATGACCAGCCCCCACACCAGAGAGTGATGACCAGCCCACACACCAGAGTGATGACCAACCCACACACCAGAGAGTGATGACCAGCCCACACACCAGAGTGATGACCAACCCACACACCAGAGAGTGATGACCAGCCCACACACCAGGGAGTGGTGACCAACCCACACCAGAGAGTGATGACCAGCCCACACACCAGAGAGTGATGACCAGCCCCCACACCAGAGAGTGATGACCAGCCCACACACCAGAGAGTGATGACCAGCCCACACACCAGAGAGTGGTGACCAACCCACACCAGAGAGTGATGACCAGCCCACACACCAGAGAGTGATGACCAGCCCCCACACCAGAGAGTGATGACCAACCCACACACCAGAGTGATGACAATAGGACGTTCCGGCCCGTAACAGAGATGTACCGGACTAACAGTCATAAACCGTCAACACTGAGGGACTCAGCACCCTCACAAAGGACAAAACACGCAGAAGCATAACAATTTGTCAATAGATCTACAGTACCTTTAGCTCACACTCGTTAGTTGGGTGTTCAGGGGGAAGTTGAGGCCGCGAGAAGGTGGTGGACCGCGGACCGTAGTTAGAATAGTGTCGGGTCTCATGTGGTTGTTGTTGTTGTTTTAGATTCAGCTAACAAGAACAAGAAGTTCCAGTAGCACGGGCTATGGTGAGCCCGTGTATAGCATGTGGGCCGCGGGCCGCATTTAGAAGGGTGACGGGTCGCATGTGGGCCGCGGGCCGCATTTAGAAGGGTGACGGGTCG
>NW_025570312.1:0-12733 GCF_020424385.1 Procambarus clarkii
TTAGCCAAATACCCACACCCACGTACAGACTGGCGAAGCGACTCAACGGCCTGCTGACTCCTTATGTTCCTTGCGCCTTCAGCCTGAAGTCTCCAAAGGAATTGTGGACTTACTGCGGGGCGCACGGACCACAGGGATAAGAGCCTCGTTGGACGTAGAATCGCTGTTTACCAACGTACCTGTGGACGAGACAATCGGAATGATAGCCGACAGAGTGTATCGTGATCCAGCCTGTACTCCTCTTGACATGCCAGAAAGTATTCTGAGGAAACTACTCCAAGCTTGTACTAAAGAGGCACCCTTCTTGAGCCCGGATGGGCACATGTATAAGCAAGTAGATGGGGTCGCCATGGGTTCTCCCCTAGGTGTCCTGTTTGCAAACTTCTACATGGGTACCATCGAGCAAAAAGTCTTAGTCGACATGAACTTGAAACCGGCCATATACTGCAGGTATGTTGACGACATTTTACGCAGGTACCTGATGTCAGGCATCTGCAGGAGCTGAAGGAGGCATTTGAGCAGAGTTCCGTGCTGCGTTTCACTTACGAGACGGAAAAGGATGGGAAGCTGCCTTTTCTAGATGTAACAGTCATGGAAAAGGGCGGAGGTTTCCACACTGCAGTCTACACAAAGGAAACAAACATAGGAATGTGCCTAAATGCCAACAGCGACTGCCCTGACAGGTACAAGAGGAGTGTTGTTAACGCATACGTCGACCGTGCTCTCAGCCACAGCTCGGAATGGAAGCAAGTCGACGAAGAACTCTGTAGGGTAAGGCAGGTCCTAGTCAATAACGGCTTCTCCAATGGTTTCATCGAAGACATCATAAGAAGGAAAGTGAAAAGCCATGCAACCTCCGAAGAGACAACTTACACAACACCTATACCCCCTATTAGACTATTTTACAGGAACTTCTTTTCCACAGCTCATAAAACAGAGGAAAGGGTCCTGAAAGATATTGTTAATAGAAACGTTATCCCTACAGACAAAAATCAGAGGATACAACTGACGATTTACTATAAAACCAGGAAAACGGCCAGCCTACTCATGAGAAACTCTCCAGACACAAAACAGAACGCTTTAAAAGAGACTAACGTCGTCTATGCCTTCAAATGCCCACTTGGGGACTGTAAGCTCCAAAAAACCCAGTATATAGCAAGACAACAACATCTCTTTCTAGGCGTTTAACGATGCATAAACAACAGGGCTCCATTAAGGAACATATTATCTCTTCCCATAACCAAACCATCGCCAGAGAAATCCTAGTAAACAACACAGAAATCATCGATAGATACAGCGATAGCAGGCGGCTTGACGTTTGTGAGGCACTGCACATCAAGAAGTCAACACCAGCAATCAACAGCCAATTATTGCAAAACTATATTCTACCCACCTCAAGACTCCGCTCCAATATAGAAGCATCAAGAAATATGGACCAATAGGCTTTCTACAAACACTTCTATTCAATACCCATTGTTTCTGTTCTGTCTTGTGTTGATACTTTTAATACCCTATTAATATCCTCTAGTGTTCTGTCTTGTGTTAATGCCACATCACCCTTCCCACCTCACTCAAATGTAATGCCACATCACCCTTCCCACCTCACTCAAATGTAGATATAAAATCAGGGAAACGCTAGTTCTAATCAGTTGTGTATTTGTGAAGTCTTTGAAAATGTAATAAGTTTTACGAAACGCGCCCGTGTCGCGTCAGACTAGAAATAAAAATGAATTTTGGAGAAGTGATTTTTGATTTACCTCCAACAGTGAAGCGTAATGTACGAAAGATTGAGAAAATTCGTGTTAGAATTATTAATCTTACTTTTTCGGTCATATTTAATAATATATGTCTACAGGAAAGACTGCTACCAAATATACTAATATATATATATATATATATATATATATATATATATATATATATATATATATATATATATATATATATATATATATATATATATTTATATAGGGGGGTACCACCACTGGTGCAATTATAGGGACCCACAGCCTCAGAGAAGGGAACACAGAGCATTCAGGGAAAAACTGCCATATAACTCTGAATACGTAAGAGTGTTCACTTCTCGTTCCACCCCCCTTTTTTATGGTGTACACTTTTTATGGTGTATATTATATATTATATATTATATATATATATATATATATATATTATATATATATATATATATATATATATATATATATATATATATATATATATATATATATATATATATATATATATAGAATAATGAAAGAAATAATCCGTAAAGGAGTAAAAGCACTACTCCTAACCAAAACATAAACCTGATAATATTCAAACAAAACCAAGAAGACTTCCGAACTCCTTATCAAAAACAGCCCGAAGCCGACGGAGAACCCTCTACAGCAGTCATGCGTTGTATACATGTACACTTGCCCCCACGAAGGATGTAACCTTCAATGTAAGTACATAGGTATGACGTCGACCAAGCTGACGAGGCGTTTGACATGCCATCTTCAATCTGGTGCCCCTAGGAATCACATGAGACAAGCCCATGACATTACTCTAACAAGAGAAAGTGAACAAGAATACTTGCATAATAGACAAAACCCAAGATTCAAGAAGATTACAAATTCTTGAGGCAATTCACATAAGAATAGAGCGACCTACCATGAACACCCAAATCACGGAACTATTTACTCAACCCACCATGAGAGTAAGGACAAGACAAGAACATATCGATGCCAACACAGAAGACAATGTCCAACATAACAGGCCAATTACACTGGATTAATCTTTGTGTTTAGATAGGAGATGCCTCGTATGGGCCAATAAGCCTTCTGCAGCCCCTATGTTTATCCCTTATGTATCCCCCCATGTTTTCACCTTCATTGTATTATCACCTGACCTAATGCGGGTATAAATCAACTAGTATTGTAAGATCTGTTCACTTGAGAATGAACCATGGAGGTTCGAAACGTCGTGCAAATTATACAAATAAGTGTAATACACTCTATAGTAAATCACTTCTTTTCTTCACCTTAAAAGTACGAAAATGAGTTTTGGAGAACTCCTATTTCAATTAAGCCTGATGCTAAGAAAATAGTTAGAGGGATAGAAGCCCTAAACCAGAAAATAATAAATACAGAATATGCGGTCATATTCAATGAAACATGTTTGAAAGAAAACCTGCTGCCAGTATACACCAATATAAACCCACATGACCCAGCAGTCCGCAATACAGAGTTTACCTATAGGTATAGGCAAGAGCTCATTTGGCATCAACTAAACAAAAAGAAGGAAGCCCTCCAAACCTTTATAGAGCAGGCGGAGCATCTGTTAAACAAATGGACCAGTACGACATCCCTATCCAACTCAAGCAAACCATCAACAGTGAACTATTTAACCTGAAACAACAACATAAAACTCTTGTAGAAACAAAGACACTCCGTAAGTTAACATCCCTAAACGGTGGACAGCTAAAAATCCCTCGTCCTAAAGATGGCTACTTTAACCTGACTTCTTATGATCTTACCCAGGACCAACGAGACCTCTTAAATCTTGGTCTAAATTGTCAATTCTTATCTAAACCAAAGATGCATCAAAAACGCCTGGAAATCGAAATGCTTCTGGACGATATCCATAAGCTAGAAGACAACAAAAAAGTCATCACCACTGACACACTTCAAGCTGAACTACTTGCAGAAGCAGGGAAAAAAACGAGGAACATATTCATCTACAATCTTAACCCCACGACTCAAAGAAGCAGCGAAACAACTAAAAATCTGAAAGACGTAACAATAAGAAAAGCCGACAAAACAGCAGCATATGTATTGATTCCTACCCATGAATACATGAACAAAATTAGCGACATCCTAAGTGACGACTCCAAATTTCAACGAATCACGAGGAACCCCGTAGAAGACCTTAAGCGGAAAGTAAACAAAACAATTACAGCAATCAACGCAAAGAAAGGTAGTGTGCATTTCAATAAACTTCAAGGCGACTATGGCTTAGGATATGCCTACGGCAATGTTAAGACGCATAAACCAGGTAACCCACTACGCCCTATAATCAGCCAAATACCAACCCTAACTTATCACCTGGCAAAGAAACTCAATGAACTCCTAACTCCATACACTCCAAGTAAGTTTAGTCTACAATCATCAGCAGATTTCCTAGAATTGATCAAATCTACCCAGCCCGATGGAATCATCGCTTCCCTGGACGTTGAATCCCTTTTTACCAACGTCCCAGTCGACACAACCATAGGAATGATACTGGACAGAGTATACAGAGACGAGAGCACTTCCAAATTAGACATACCTGAGCCACACTTGAAAAGTCTTCTCGAAGCATGTACAAAGGAAGCCCCTTTCATCAGTCCACAAGGAGACATGTATTTACAAATAGACGGAGTAGCAATGGGCTCCCCCTTAGGAGTTTTATTTGCTAATTTTTATATGGGAACCATCGAAGATAGGGTCTTCAGTAGCAGACAAAAACCAACTGTATACTGCCGTTATGTAGATGACATATTCGTAATAGTAAAAGACTCAGATGAACTAATTGACCTAAAAAGACACCTAGAGAGAGAGTCAGTACTCCGATTTACACATGAAAATAGTGAAAATAACAGTCTGCCATTCTTGGATGTACTAATAACAAAAACAGGAACCTCTTTAAGCACCAACGTATATACCAAGCCCACCAACATAGGATTATGCCTGAACGGTAGAAGTGAGTGCCCCCAAAGATACAAAGCAGTGTTCTCAATGCTTATATTCGTCGAGCGCTTACCCACTGCTCTGAATGGAGCACGTGAGTAGAGAGTTTGAAAGAGTAACTCAGGTATTGGTGAACAACGGATATAGCAACGCGGAAATAAACGCTGCTATAAGAAGACACTTGGACCGTTGGTATAAATCAGACCCTAGAACAGAAACCACAACACCCCCAATAAAATTATATTACAAATCAACCATGCACAGTGAACATATAAAAGAGGAAAGAATAATGAAAGAAATAATCCGTAAAGGAGTAAAAAGCACTACTCCTAACCAAAACATAAACCTGATAATATTCTACAAAACCAAGAAGACTTCCGAACTCCTTATCAAAAACAGCCCGAAGCCGACGGAGAACCCTCTACAGCAGTCAAGCGTTGTATACATGTACACTTGCCCCCACGAAGGATGTAACCTTCAATGTAAGTACATAGGTATGACGTCGACCAAACTGACGAGGCGTTTGACATGCCATCTTCAATCTGGTGCCCCTAGGAATCACATGAGACAAGCCCATGACATTACTCTAACAAGAGAAATGTTGAACAAGAATACTTGCATAATAGACAAAACCCAAGATTCAAGAAGATTACAAATTCTTGAGGCAATTCACATAAGAATAGAGCGACCTACCATGAACACCCAAATCACGGAACTATTTACTCTACCCACCATGAGAGTAAGGACAAGACAAGAACATATCGATGCCAACACAGAAGACAATGTCCAACATAACAGGCCAATTACACTGGATTAATCTTTGTGTTTAGATAGGAGATGCCTCGTATGGGCCAATAAGCCTTCTGCAGCCCCTATGTTTATCCCTTATGTATCCCCCCATATTTTCACCTTCATTGTATTATCACCTGACCTAATGCGGGTATAAAATCAACTAGTATTGTAAGATCTGTTCACTTGAGAATGAACCATGGAGGTTCGAAACGTCGTGCAAATTATACAAATAAGTGTAATACACTCTATAGTAAATCACTTCTTTTCTTCACCTTAAAAGTACGAAAATGAGTTTTGGAGAACTCCTATTTCAATTAAGCCCTGATGCTAAGAAAATAGTTAGAGGGATAGAAGCCCTAAACCAGAAAATAATAAATACAGAATATGCGGTCATATTCAATGAAACTTGTTTGAAAGAAAACCTGCTGCCAGTATACACCAATATAAACCCACATGACCCAGCAGTCCGCAATACAGAGTTTACCTATAGGTATAGGCAAGAGCTCATTTGGCATCAACTAAACAAGAAGAAGGAAGCCCTCCAAACCTTTATAGAGCAGGCGGAGCATCTGTTAAACAAATGGACCCAGTACGACATCCCTACCCAACTCAAGCAAACCATCAACAGTGAACTATTTAACCTGAAACAACAACATAAAACTCTTGTAGAAACAAAGACACTCAGTACGTTAACATCCCTAAACGGTGGACAGCTAAAAATCCCTCGTCCTAAAGATGGCTACTTTAACCTGACTTCTTATGATCTTACCCAGGACCAACGAGACCTCTTAAATCTTGGTCTAAATTGTCAATTCATATCTAAACCAAAGATGCATCAAAAACGCCTGGAAATCGAAATGCTTCTGGACGATATCCATAAGCTAGAAGACAACAAAAAAGTCATCACCACTGACACACTTCAAGCTGAACTACTTGCAGAAGCAGGGAAAAAACGAGGAACATATTCATCTACAATCTTAACCCCACGACTCAAAGAAGCAGCGAAACAACTAAAAAATCTGAAAGACGTAACAATAAGAAAAGCCGACAAAACAGCAGCATATGTATTGATTCCTACCCATGAATACATGAACAAAATTAGCGACATCCTAAGTGACGACTCCAAATTTCAACGAATCACGAGGAACCCCGTAGAAGACCTTAAGCGGAAAGTAAACAAAACAATTACAGCAATCAACGCAAAGAAAGGTAGTGTGCATTTCAATAAACTTCAAGGCGACTATGGCTTAGGATATGCCTACGGCAATGTTAAGACGCATAAACCAGGTAACCCACTACGCCCTATAATCAGCCAAATACCAACCCTAGCTTATCACCTGGCAAAGAAACTCAATGAACTCCTAACTCCATACACTCCAAGTAAGTTTAGTCTACAATCATCAGCAGATTTCCTAGAATTGATCAAATCTACCCAGCCCGATGGAATCATCGCTTCCCTGGACGTTGAATCCCTTTTTACCAACGTCCCAGTCGACACAACCATAGGAATGATACTGGACAGAGTATACAGAGACGAGAGCACCCCCAAATTAGACATACCTGAGCCACACTTGAAAAGTCTTCTCGAAGCATGTACAAAGGAAGCCCCTTTCATCAATCCACAAGGAGACATGTATTTACAAATAGACGGAGTAGCAATGGGCTCCCCCTTAGGAGTTTATTTGCTAATTTTTATATGGGAACCATCGAAGATAGGGTCTTCAGTAGCAGACAAAAACCAACTGTATACTGCAGTTGGTTATACTATCAGTCTCAATTTTATTAGTCGAGTGTGAAGAACATTTGCATAACAATAATAATAATGTGTGGGGGTGTAACGAAAAGACAGTGTTAACTATAACAACTTAGTTTATTCAATAAAGTACTAACTACTACAACAAAACAAAAAGAAATGTCAATGACGTTACTCGAAATCCTTCCTGTGACACTATCAATGCAACCCGTTCTCGCAAATTCGTAAAGTCAATATTGACTTATTAACTACGTGCATAGGTGATATACTAAACATAATAGATACCCTTAAAAAGATTCATAGAAAACACCGACCTTACCTAACTTTGTTAGTATCTTAAGATAAGCATCTTATTGCTTCGTAATTACAATTATTACTTAACCTATACCTATTATAGGTTAGGTAATAATTGTAATTACGAAGCTATAAGATGCTTATCTTAAGATACTAACAAGGTTAGGTAAGGTCGGTGTTTTCTATGAATCTTTTTAAGGGTATCTATTATGTTAAGTATGTCACCTATGCACATATTAATAAGTCAATATTGACTTATTAAATTTGCGAGAACGGGTTGATCAATGACAGCTAGACACCAGCCCTCGGACTGCATAATGAACTAACTCGAACATAAGCGTGCACACAGAGGAATCAACAAGAAACAAGAACTAACAGATCTATAATCACAATTTCAACAAATGACACAGTAGGTTCTGAAACACGTCTCCAGTAACCTACTAACTGTTCTACGCCTCAGTGCAGTCTACACCTGCAATAGCGGTTGCAATGCAATCAAATCAGTAGTCTTTCAATGACAACAATAACTAATGGGTTCACTGGCAACTCCAGCACCCTTCCTCAAATTAATCCTTACGTTAACACTCCGTCCCACGGACGATCAACAATCAATAACAATTGATTTACGTTAATAACTCAATAACATTTACGTTAATAACAAGGTAACATTTACGTTAAATTAATAACACTTACAACTGTCACTAGTAACGCGGAAATTACACAACACTCTACCCGTCGAGCATTCAGTGAGAAAATTCCATTAATCCCTGTACTTCCAGACAGCTGATTAATCTCTTTACTAGTTACGTTAATTTACGTTAATCGGTTACTAATCACTCAGCGATGGTAAACTCTGATTTACAATGTCCAAAGTTCTAAGAGAACGGTAATCACTCGTGATTACCTTAGAGTAATTAATTATTATCCTCAAGATCAATAACTAATCAATTAAAATACTATATATATATATATATATATATATATATATATATATATATATATATATATATATATATATATATATATATATATATATATATATATATATATATATATATATATATATATATATATATATATATATGCGGAAAATCCACAGAGAAATATGAAATGAGGTGAACGTTTCGGCTTTGTTAAAGCCTTTGTCAACACCAGACCGACTAAGGAAGAAGGGAGAAGGTGGAGGATATATAGGCCGACACCTGACCAACCCATCCCTAGGGTTGGTCAGGTGTAATTAACCATAAACAGGTATAGCTTAGCTTAAAATGGTCAAAGAGAATTAAGCGGTCAGAGAATAAGGATGAAAGATTAAAGAAAAGCCTCATGAACACACAATATATGAATATGCAATTATAATGAGACATTGTAAGCCTCTCTATCAGAGTTGTTTCTTAAACTGTTGTGCAATATTATAACTTAAAAATGGATCAAGTTTGTACATTCCAGTACTAACATTAAGAAGATTTGGACACTGACTGATTAGAGCAGACTCAATCAAATTCCGTTCCACGAAATCCCCACAATTGGTAATGCTTTTTGCCCCATTCCAGTTAATATTGTGATCGCATAAACTCGTATGTAGATACAATGCATTAGACGTTTGGGCAGTTCTAATACTATAAGCATGTTGTGACAACCGCAATTGTAAGGACTTTCCTGTTTGTCCAAGGTACACAGAATCACAATCATTGCAGGGAATCGAATACACACAACCTGCTGTATCAGGGGAGTTTTTTATTAAATTGGATTTGATCGTACTATTAGTGAACACCAAATTTATATTAAGTTTCTTAAAAATCAGATACAATTTTTCAAGTCCACTCGCATAAGGTACCACCAATGAGTTAATAATTTTTTATTTCGCCTTAGGGACGTGATTATAAAACGTACGCTTGGCTTGTACAAACGAGAAATCCAAAAACCTCTTAGGATATTGTAAACTCTTCCCAATTTCATATATTTTAGCAATCTCTTCATCAAAAAACTCAGGGCTGGAAATCCTCAAAGCTCGTAGAAATATTCCTGAAAATACTGCCTGTTTAACTTTACTATGATGATTCGAATAAAAATGAACATACGACCCCACGTTGGTAGGTTTCCTATACACATTAAATTTGAACTTTCTAGTGACTCTATGAATCATAATGTCCAAAAACGGAAGAGTACCATTCTCCTCAGTCTCATAAGTGAATTTTATTGAAGGTACCAAAGAATTGAGTTCATTAAGAAAAACTATCTGGTCTTTGTTGCACGGCCATAAGCACAAAATATCATCAACATACCTAAACCAAACTACATTAGCCGGGATAATCCTGGATAAGATTTTTGTTTCAAAGAATTCCATATACAAATTGCTTAAAACTGGGGACAGGGGATTGCCCATCGCCATACCAAATGTTTGTTTGAAAAATTTTCCACTAAAACTAAAATAATTGTCTTTTATACACAATTTAATAAGTTCCAATGCTTTATTGGTCTGCAAGCTCAAATTATATTTAGGCAGTTCCTCACGTAGAAATTCTAACAGATCATCAACAGGGACTTTAGTGAATAAAGAGGTCACATCGAAACTTATAAGTTTAAAATCAAAATTTAAATTCAGTGTGGATAGCTTATTAACTAAGTCCACATTGTTTGTCAAGTGTGAGTTGGAAATAGTACCAACTATAGGGGACAAAACTTTGACTAACCACTTAGAGAGTTTATAAGCCGCCGAACCAATTGAACTAATAATCGGCCTTGCCGGATTATATGGCTTATGAGTTTTTATAAGACCATACATGTAAGGAAGAGAGGGGGATCGACTTGTTAGCCTAGATATCAACTCTTTATCGCCTTTACACACAGTTTTAAGAGTTTTGTTAAAATGTGCAATCACTTTTTCAGTAGGATCTCTGTTAATCAATAGATAAGTATCCCTGTCTTCCAAGAGTAACTCCATTTTTCGGACATAGTCATCTTTATTCATAATAACTACTGCATTTAGACTTATCAGCCTTGGTAATATGTAATGAACTATCTTTTTTGAGATTTTTGAACGCATGAACAAATCGACTTGGACAATTAGGAACAGAATTGTTAAGTAAAACGCCATACATCATACCTTTGCACACATTAATATCTTCAACTGAGACATTGCTATATTTTTCAAGATTGCTGAAACCTTTGGCAATATCTACATAATTGACTGTTCCGTTAGATGTGGCAAAGCTCAGGCCATATCCTAATGCAGTAATCGTGTCATTATCAAGCTGTCTATCCGAGAGGTTTATAACAAAATCCCGGTTGGAGTGTTTATTCCAGTCACTTTGTTGAATAAGTTTCTTTAATTTGAAATCAAGTTTAGTACTCACCTTTCTGCAGGTAGACCTCAAAGTAGTATAACAGTAATCCATCATACAACGGTTCCACTCAGGCGGAATGGCTTGGAGAAAAGCGTACTTACAGTTATTCACAACTTTAAAACATTCACGAACTTCAAATTTAAGTAAATCGATGTTTTTCATAAGCACTATGCGGGGTATCTCATCAAACGGCTGATCTGACAATTTAAGAACGCTGTTGGGTAATAATGAACGGGGAAGCACTTGTTCACTGAGGCATTTTCGAAGAAAACGAAGACGAATTTTTAAGGAATGAGATTTCACTAAAGCAGAACGAAGTTTAGTAACAAAAGGTTTAAGGGAAGGGTAGAGAGAGGAGAAGGCAAGAAACTGAGAACGCACTTCTCAGCCTTAAGCTAAGCTATACCTGTTTATGATTAATTACACCTGACCAACCCTAGGGATGGGTTGGTCAGGTGTCGGCCTATATATCCTCCACCTTCTCCCTTCTTCCTTAGTCGGTCTGGTGTTGACAAAGGCTTTAACAAAGCCGAAACGTTCACCTCATTTCATATTTCTCTGTGGATTTTCCGCATAAAATGATCAGTGTTTTGTGATCGTCAATTGCATTGAGTGGAACCGTTGTATGATGGATTACTGTTATACTACTTTGAGGTCTACCTGCAGAAAGGTGAGTACTAAACTTGATTTCAAATTAAAGAAACTTATTCAACAAAGTGACTGGAATAAACATTCCAACCGGGATTTTGTTATAAACCTCTCGGATAGACAGCTTGATAATGACACGATTACTGCATTAGGATATGGCCTGAGCTTTGCCACATCTAACGGAACAGTCAATTATGTAGATATTGCCAAAGGTTTCAGCAATCTTGAAAAGTATAGCAATGTCTCAGTTGAAGATATTAATGTGTGCAAAGGTATGATGTACCTATTTACTGCTAGGTAACAGGTGCATCAGGTTGAAAGAAACTCTGTCTATTTGTTTCCACCATCGCCGGGGATTGACCCCCGGTCCACAGGACTATGAATCAGTAGCGTTGATTACTCAGTCACAGGCCGAGGAGATAGCCAGCTACGGACGTCGCAAGAGGAGGAAGACTATGCCTCTCAGCGGGTAGTTGAGAGGAGGTGTGTGTGATTATTGCTTCTGTATATTATATTCACCTGTTATTAATTGCGTGTGAGAGCAATAATCAGATCATATTCAGATTAATATTCAGATTCAAGAGATTCTTGGAGAGTATTTATTGTTTGTATTGAAATGTTTTTCTGCACTGTCTTTGTGATAGCTTGAGTATTTGAAAAGCACACCGAAAAGTGCACACACTGTCACTATCTCCGCTACTAATGAGGGCCTTCCTGGTGATCACTGTGATGCGTTGCCGTCTTCTCACTCGTCTTCGGCTGTTGCGCCTGGCCCTGTGTCCTTGCCTCGGGTCCCGGCTGTGCTGGGTGCTGGGGTGGCGAGCCTCCTACTGTGTGTGGCCCGTTCCACCTGTGGTGGAGGCTGCTGCCGTTCTGCGTCGGGCGTCGGTTCGTCCGGCTGGTGGTGCCCGGGTTTCTGGGTCTGCTTCCGGCTCTGATGATATCCGGCTGGAGCCCAAACGTTCCCGGCGTTCGTCTTCTGCCTGGGCCGATGTTGGGGACTTCAGTGACTGTGGGTCTTCGGGTGCTGACAGTGCAGAACCGGATGCGTCGCTGTCTCCGCGGTTAGTGGTGGCGGAGGTCCATGTGCCTGCTGGTGCTCGTGCCCGTGTCTCGGGGGTGCCTTCTGTTCCTTCTCCGCCTAGGGACTCTCCGCAGTGGGAAGTGGTGGCTTCCACTCCCAGGGATGG
>NW_025570313.1:0-7500 GCF_020424385.1 Procambarus clarkii
CAGTTCCTTCAGTCTTTCTTCATCCCTCAATCACTTCAACTCTTTTCCTACAATGGTTTGACGTCAGTATGAACCATATGTCTTCCTTTCCTCTACTCAGTTCTAACGAGGCCCGGTTCTTCTCTCCTCGTAGTCAAGACCTTAATTCTGGAACCAACCTTGTAGCGAACCTCAGGCAGATATCGGGTTTCTTAATGTGCCTTGTGAAATGAGAAAGGAGGGCTGCATACTTTAGCACTGGTCTCACGTACGTGTGTCTTTTTGTTGTGTGTCTGTGTGCTTGTGTAAACAAAAATATATATGCTGTACTCACCTAGTTGTACTCACCTAGTTGAGTTTGCGGGGGTTGAGCTCTGGCTCTTTGGTCCCGCCTCTCAACCGTCAATCAACTGATGTACAGGTTCCTGAGCCTACTGGGCTCTATCATATCTACATTTGAAACTGTGTATGGAGTCAGCCTCCACCACATCACTTCCTAATGCATTCCATTTACTAACTACTCTGACACTGAAAAAGTTCTTTCTAATTTCTCTGTGGCTCATTTGGGTACTCAGCTTCCATCTGTGTCCCCTTCTTCGTGTGAGACCCATTTTAAATAATCCATCCTTGTCCACCCTGTCAATTCCTCTGAGAATTTTGTATGTGGTGATCATGTCTCCCCTAGAGAGACATGTGTATATGCTGTATGTATATATTCTTCTCCAACACGCTCGCCTAATCACCCTTGAAGCAAGAAGCCATTCTTTCAGAAGTTTTCCAAACACCGAAATGAATCATCTTGAATTGTTTAGGATTTTTGAAAATTTTTCGCTCCAAATACAATATATCTTCAAAAATTGCACCACATCAAGATCATCCATCTTCCATTTTTTTTTTCCTCCTATTTCCTCCGCCAAATGTCGTTCTTTGCCCCCCAATTCATTCTCAAAAATAGGCACAGAGAGAACGACGAAAAATTAGGAAATTGGACTCCATTTCACTGACCGAGGGAGCCGGTCGGCCGAGCGGACAGCACGCGGGACTTGTGATCCTGTGGTCCCGGGTTCGATCCCAGGCGCCGGCGAGAAACAATGGGCAGAGTTTCCTTCACCCTATGCCCCCTGTTACCTAGCAGTAAAATAGGTACCTAGGTGTTAGTTAGCTGTCACGGGCTGCTTCCTGGGGGTGTGGAGGCCTGGTCGAGGACCGGGCCGCGGGGGACACTAAAAAGCCCCGAAATCATCTCAAGATAACCTCAAGATAACCCAACCGTCACTTGTTTCAGCGGTTGAGAATGACCACAAATGTGTCTACGACTGTCTACGACCAGATTTATGGTCCGAAACTTCGCTGGTTTTTGGTTTTTCCTGTTCTTTGTTTTGCTGTCATTCCCTTCGTCTCTTAAACTTGAAATATATATCTTTGGGGAGGATATTTTTCCTTAAATTTGGCTCCTTATGCCCGGAGGAACGTGGCCTCTTATGCCCGGAGGAACGTGGCCTCTTATGCCCGGAGGAACGTGGCCTCTTATGCCCGGAGGAACGTGGCCTCTTATGCCCGGAGGAACGTGGCCTCTTATGCCCGGAGGAACGTGGCCTCCTATGCCCGGAGGAACGTGGCCTCTTATGCCCGGAGGAACGTGGCCTCTTATGCCCGGAGGAACGTGGCCTCTTATGCCTGGAGGAACGTGGCCTCTTATGCCTGGAGGAACGTGGCCTCTTATGCCTGGAGGAACGTGGCCTCTTATGCCTGGAGGAACGTGGCCTCTTATGCCTGGAGGAACGTGGCCTCTTATGCCTGGAGGAACGTGGCCTCTTATGCCCGGAGGAACGTGGCCTCTTATGCCTGGAGGAACGTGGCCTCTTATGCCTGGAGGAACGTGGCCTCTTATGCCTGGAGGAACGTGGCCTCTTATGCCCGGAGGAACGTGGCCTCTTATGCCCGGAGGAACGTGGCCTCTTATGCCTGGAGGAACGTGGCCTCTTATGCCTGGAGGAACGTGGCCTCTTATGCCCGGAGGAACGTGGCCTCTTATGCCCGGAGGAACGTGGCCTCTTATGCCCGGAGGAACGTGGCCTCTTATGCCCGGAGGAACGTGGCCTCTAATGCCTGGAGGAACGTGGCCTCTTATGCCCGGAGGAACGTGGCCTCTTATGCCCGGAGGAACGTGGCCTCTTATGCCTGGAGGAACGTGGCCTCTTATGCCTGGAGGAACGTGGCCTCTTATGCCCGGAGAAACGTGGCCTCTTGTGCCCGGAGGAACGTGGCCTCTTATGCCCGGAGGAACGTGGCCTCTTATGCCCGGAGGAACGTGGCCTCTTATGCCCGGAGGAACGTGGCCTCTTATGCCCGGAGGAACGTGGCCTCTTATGCCTGGAGGAACGTGGCCTCTTATGCCCGGAGGAACGTGGCCTCTTATGCCTGGAGGAACGTGGCCTCTTATGCCTGGAGGAACGTGGCCTCTTATGCCCGGAGGAACGTGGCCTCTTATGCCCGGAGGAACGTGGCCTCTTATGCCCGGAGGAACGTGGCCTCTTATGCACGGAGAAACGTGGCCTCTTATGCCCGGAGGAACGTGGCCTCTTATGCCCGGAGAAACGTGGCCTCTTATGCCCGGAGAAACGTGGCCTCTTATGCCCGGAGGAACGTGGCCTCTTATGCCCGGAGGAACGTGGCCTTTTATGCCCGGAGGAACGTGGCCTCTTATGCCCGGAGAAACGTGGCCTCTTATGCCCGGAGAAACGTGGCCTCTTATGCCCGGAGGAACGTGGCCTCTTATGCCTGGAGGAACGTGGCCTCTTATGCCCGGAGGAACGTGGCCTCTTATGCCCGGAGGAACGTGGCCTCTTATGCCCGGAGGAACGTGGCCTCTTATGCCCGGAGGAACGTGGCCTCTTATGCCCGGAGAAACGTGGCCTCTTATGCCCGGAGGAACGTGGCCTCTTATGCACGGAGAAACGTGGCCTCTTATGCCCGGAGGAACGTGGCCTCTTATGCCCGGAGAAACGTGGCCTCCTATGCCTGGAGGAACGTGGCCTCTTATGCCCGGAGGAACGTGGCCTCTTATGCCCGGAGAAACGTGGCCTCTTATGCTCGGAGGAACGTGGCCTCTTATGCCCGGAGGAACGTGTCATTATCTTGTCGTTGAAAGGGTTACATGACACCACGAGTGAATTTGACCTTGGGCAGAATTGCAACTTCCAATCAGAGTTGCCCATCGGCGTGGCGTCAAGCTGCTAATCTGATTGGTCCTGGTTTGTGGTGACTGAAAGGGCGAAAATATATTTTGGAGTGGCAAGCTATTCCATTCGAAATAATAGTAATATAGTTTTGGAGAAGCAACATTTTTTTCTCACGTTTAATTAAATATGTTTCCTGGTTCTTCTAAAATTATATTTTTTTGTTTGTTTCCAATAGCATTTGTACCTGTTTGATTAAATGTTATAAGCCTTTTATTGTTGTGCTTGGATTCAGCAAGTTTTTTATTCTTTTACTTGCGAAACCCGTGCATCTTTCAAGAGTCATGGAGGCTTTGTTATAGATTTTTTTTTGGGTTATTGTGTTTGCAGTTGAGGTTCAAAGCAGCTAGCTGACCGCTTCCTAGGTTCATGGGTATAGTGTCCTTTGTGGGGCATCTTTTACAATATATTTACAAATACATTTACAAATACATTTACATATCTGTTTCTAGCCGGCCTCGTATCTTAGTATATTCCATGTGTTCTATCGACTTCCTTCCTCACAATCTCATTCACCACCTTCTCCTCACAGATATTTACTCACACTGCTTCTTCAGACATTCTTCGCTTCCTCACACATTCTGTGCTTTCATTCTCACTCACTCCTGGCTGCTTCACACACACTCATTTCCCGCTTACTCACAAACTCACATTCTGCTTCCTCATACACCCACTTCCCGGTGACTTACACATCCGCATCCCGCTTACTCATACACTGACTCACAATGTCTGTCACCCCCTTCCTCCTGGACTCACTCTCCTCCTAGGTGGTATATTTAAAAGGTATATTCACTTGGATATACTCTTTAACCAGTTAGACCATTATTCAATTGTGCAACATGGCATGTCAATTCACTTTTCTCATTCTTGTGTTGAATTTGTTCACTATACACCTCTAGATGCTGTTTACAGTCCATCATCTTTATATTGTCCTAATATATTTCGTTCTAAGAATTGTCGTAAGAATATTTGTTTCTAGTAATCAATGTTTTTAGTTTCCACGTTCGAGCCCCACTAGTGTCTCTTGCAAGCATGCATAAATGTTGCAAGACGGAATTCCATTATGCATACCTCTAGCAGTTGGTGTTATTCATATACTTTTGCTAGTCAGGGCTGGTATTGCCCTTACCTTACCTTACCTTACATTACCTTACCTTCCCTTACCTTTCCTGACGAGGCCTCTACTCGCAGTATGATTAGAAAAAGTATTTTTTATATATAAATAACTCATCCTGGGTATTTAAGATTTTTGACAACTTTGGTCATTTTGCCATTCACATGTAGTTTGTGTCCATTATTTTTATTCTCTCTCAAATATTTTTTAGTTTTTTTGGCATTCCTCAATGCCATTTTCACGTGGTCTACATAATACATAGTCATACACAGCTTTCATACATAGTCTACATTATTATAACTCACTGTAATCCTAAGGAACTATTTCATCTACACATATTTGACGTTTTTCAGTTACTAAAATAAAACATGCAATAAGCAATGGTAATGTATTATAACAGATATATTAACATACAAAAAACATACTTATGTATTTGTGAATTTTATGTCAAGATTCGAACTACACCAAGTTTTTGGCAGGAGAGTACAAAATTCTTGTTGGTCAACGCTTTACTTAAAATACACAAATACATAAGTGCGGGATTTTTGTCTTAAGAAACTTGAAGTTTTCCTCTGTTATGGACAGAAAGATCGTGAAAGTTATCAAGGTCGTTTTAAGTCAACGACTGACCTATCCCAGGAAGTAATCCACAAGTAATCCACAAGTAATCCTCACGTGTTCACTCTCATGTACACATCTCAGTGTAAATAAATCCGAGGCACCTAATCCTGTCAGGGAACTCAACTCATCATCCTCATCATTTACTCAATGAATAACCAGGTTGACAGAATACAACCTGTCTATAAATCATCATTCACATCATACGAATCACTCGTTGCTCCACTAACTCTCACACACACACATGTAATACGTCCTACATAAGATAGTTTTCGGCATTTAAGAAACTGTAAATTTCCCGAATGTTCATTACTCTCCAGAATTATTTTCCAAGTCCAAAATATTCTTTTTAAAGTACAAAATATTTTTTTCCAAGTTCAAAATATTATTTTCCTAGTCCAAAATATTCTTTTCCGAGTTGAAAATATTCTTTTCCAAGTCTAAAATATTATTTTTCAAGTCCAAAATTTTATTTTCCGAGTTCAAAATATTCTTTTCCAACTACAAAATATATTTTTCCAAGTACAAAATATTCCTTTCCTAGTCCAAAATATTATTTTCCGAGTCCAAAATATTATTTTCCGAGTCCAAAATATTATTTTCCTAGTCCAAAATATTATTTTCCTAGTCCAAAATATTTTTTTCCAAGTCCAAAATATTCTTTTCCGAGTACAAAATATTTTTTTCCAAGTTCAAAATATTATTTTCCAAGTTCAAAATATTTTTTTCCAAGTTCAAAATATTCTTTTCCAAGTCCAAAATATTATTTTCCTAGTCCAAAATATTATTTTCCTAATCCAAAATATTATTTTCCTAGTCCAAAATATTATTTTCCTAGTCCAAAATATTATTTTCCAAGTCCAAAATATTATTTTCCTAGTCCAAAATATTATTTTCCAAGTACAAAATATTATTTTTCAAGTTCAAAATATTATTTTCCTATTCCAAAACAATATTTTCCAAGTCCAAAATATTATTTTCCTAGTCCAAAATATTATTTTTCAAGTTCAAAATATTATTTTCCTAGTCCAAAATATTCTTTTCCTAGTTCAAAATATTTTTTTCTTAGTCCAAAAAATTCTTTTCCTAGCCCAAAACTGTGCTGTTTACACACGGCTTTTCTACAGTATTAGTTAAAATAGCTAAAAAGACCTACACTGAGAGACCACAGTATTCAGTACCTATATTACCTTCTCAGTAATGTTATCCACCAGCTACTGTAACCCGTTCTCGCACTTGCTTATAGTCAATATTGGCTTATTAATATGTGCATATGTGACATACTAATTTATTGTGAATATTTTAGTTTACCTTGAAAAGCTTCATAGAAAACACCGACCTTACCTAACCTTCTTAGTATGTTAAGATTAGCATCTTATTGCTTCGTAATTACAATTATTACTTAACCTATACCTATAATAGGTTACAAAAAGTAAAAAAAAATTAGTATGTCACATATGCACGTATTTAATAAGTCAATATTGACTATACGAAACTGCGAGAACGGGTTGACCAGCCAGGAGTTGGGGGGGGGGGAGGCCGGTCGGTGGATGTGAAATGTGTAACCAAAGTTCCGTAGAGTTTAACATTCATTTCAATACAAAGAAATCAGCCTGTCAGTATAGGCTACTGATCACATGACCCTGTATGACTAACCATCCTGTGTGATGGGGATTTTTTTTAGCATCACATAGCTAGCTTTTTGACACACTCTGTACTCCCCTTCATATAGTCAAGGGAGCCGGTCGGCCGAGCGGACAGCACGCTGGACTTGTGATCCTGTGGTCCTGGGTTCGATCCCGGGCGCCGGCGAGAAATAATGGGCAGAGTTTCTTTCACCCTATGCCCCTGTTACCTAGCAGTAAAATAGGTACCTGGGTGCTAGTCAGCTGTCACTGGCTGCTTCCTGGGGGTGGAGGCCTGGTCGAGGACCGGGCCGCGGGGACACTAAAGCCCCGAAATCATCTCAAGATAACCTCAAGAAGGGAAGCTGCACAAATGAAGATATACCTAAATGTGTTAATAATAAAACAAAAAAAAATACAGAGGTGATTTGGCAATTACAAAATTAATTGGAGTAATTTGATAAATAACTCGAACTAGTGATTTTGGTACTCCCAGTCGCGCTCATTACCCCTATACCACGACTCGTGAGAGGTTTTACAACCAGGTCATAGAACCATTATGTCGTGGCACAGGGGTAAGATGCTCGACTGGGAGTACCCAGATCCCAGGTTCGAGTACCCACTTTGCCGGAATGTATTTATTCACTTAAATATTAGCGTCTTCAGATCATGGCACACTGAACGTTTGTTCAAAAGAACAGATGTTCATTCTGGGCTGAACTTTCTGATTAGAGTAATGCAGGTAGTGTGTAGTGAACTTGGCTACGGTGAACATGGCTACGGTGAACATGGCTACGGTGAACATGGCTACAGTGAACATGGCTACAGTGAACATGGCTACAGTGAACATGGCTACGGTGAACATGGCTACAGTGAACATGGCTACAGTGAACATGGCTACAGTGAACATGGCTACGGTGAACAT
>NW_025570313.1:12500-27910 GCF_020424385.1 Procambarus clarkii
TGATGGCTAGGACGGGACGCTGGGACGTCATGATGGCTAGGACGGGACGCTGGGACGTCATGATGGCTAGGACGGGACGCTGGGACTCCATGATGGCTAGGACGGGACGCTGGGACGTCATGATGGCTAGGACGGGACGCTGGGACGTCATGATGGCTAGGACGGGACGCTGGGACTCCATGATGGCTAGGACGGGACGCTGGGACGCCATGATGGCTAGGACGGGACGCTGGGACGCCATGGTGGCTAGGACGGGACGCTGGGACGCCATGGTGGCTAGGACGGGACGCTGGGACGCCATGGTGGCTAGGACGGGACGCTGGGACAACATGGTGGCTAGGACGGGACGCTGGGACAACATGGTGGCTAGGACGGGACGCTGGGACGCCATGATGGCTAGGACGGGACGCTGGGACGCCATGATGGCTAGGACGGGACGCTGGGACGTCATGATGGCTAGGACGGGACGCTGGGACGTCATGATGGCTAGGACGGGACGCTGGGACTCCATGATGGCTAGGACGGGACGCTGGGACGTCATGATGGCTAGGACGGGACGCTGGGACGCCGTGATGGCTAGGACGGGACGCTGGGACGCCATGATGGCTAGGACGGGACGCTGGGACGGCTCGCTGGGACGTCATGATGGCTAGGACGGGACGCTGGGACTCCATGATGGCTAGGACGGGGCGCTGGGACTCAATGATGGCTAGGACGGGACGCTGGGACGTCATGATGGCTAGGACGGGACGCTGGGACGCCATGATAGCTAGGACGGGACGCTGGGACGCCATGATGGCTAGGACGGGACGCTGGGACGCCATGATGGCTAGGACGGGACGCTGGGACGCCATGATGGCTAGGACGGGACGCTGGGACGCCATGATGGCTAGGACGGCTCACTGGGACGCCATGATGGCTAGGACGGGACGCTGGGACGCCATGATGGCTAGGACGGGACGCTGGGACGCCATGATGGCTAGGACGGGACGCTGGGACGCCATGATGGCTAGGACGGGACGCTGGGACGCCATGATGGCTAGGACGGGACGCTGGGACGCCATGATGGCTAGGACGGGACGCCATGATGGCTAGGACGGGACGCCATGATGGCTAGGACGGGACGCCATGATGGCTAGGACGGGACGCTGGGACGCCATGATGGCTAGGACGGGGCGCTGGGACGCCATTAAAGACCGTCAGGAGCATCTATATACAGGTGTCCATGTCACAGTTGCCATGACAACGACGGACGTCATCACCGCCCTCAACTCCTAGGAGTGCTGGGTACTGCCCTAGGAGTGCTGGGTACTGCCCTAGGAGTGCTGGGTACTGCCCTAGGAGAGGCAAAGTGCATATTCTATGGAGACTCGTTCGAGTTCCGGCTGGGTTTGACAGCTTCAAATTAAGGTAACGAGAAAGATCTCACAATGAGGAAAATAGCGTCAACAGGTCCCCAAGAGCCTCGTTACCTTACGAGAGAAACTTTAAGATTCTATTTAATTCATATATGTTGTTTAAGATTCACTACCTGGAACAAATAGTTCCAAGTAGCACGGGCTATGGTGAGCCCGTAGATAGTAACTAACTAATTTATGTTGTTGAAGATTCGCTACCTGGAACCAATAGTTCCAAGTAGCACGGGCTACGGTGAGCCCGGTAGTTAATTCATATAATTTTAAATATATAAGTAGAGCTTTCCTGCAGTACTTATATACATTCTAACATTGAAATGGAAAATATATAAAACGGGACTTAGCAATACGTTAAAAAATATATTAAACAAAATAATTATTAATTACCTAAATTTTGAAAAAGAAAATTATCACGTATTGAAATTTTTTACCTGACTTTGTCACTTCGCCAGAATGGCGTTGGTAATTGAATCAGTATTTAATTAGATTATATCATAATACATTGGGTTAAATCTTCCTTTCATTTCCAGGTAGAATTAAAAATGTCAAATATAGAAGAGCTATTCTGACAGTAATTAAATATTGTCTATTTCTGTCTCTCTCGCTGATGGATTTTAAATGTAAAAGTTGTATTCTTTTTTTACAATAAATCATAAAATAAAATGTAATAATGTTAAAGATTGTATTTGAAGGTGAATGTTGTTTGGCTTCTATAAGAAGCTGACAATGTAGAGTGATTGGGGTAGGTGCTTGGGGTAGTTGCTTGGGGTAGGTGCTTGGGGTAGGTGCTTGGGGTAGTTGCTTGGGGTAGGTGCTTGGGGTAGGTGCTTGGGGTAGGTGCTTGGGGTAGTTGCTTGGGGTAGGTGCTTGGGGTAGGTGCTTGGGGTAGTTGCTTGGGGTAGGTGCTTGGGGTAGGTGCTTGGGGTAGGTGCTTGGGGTAGTTGCTTGGGGTAGGTGCTTGGGGTAGTTGCTTGGGGTAGGTGCTTGGGGTAGGTGCTTGGGGTAGTTGCTTGGGGTAGTTGCTTGGGGTAGTTGCTTGGGGTAGGTGCTTGGGGTAGGTGCTTGGGGTAGTTGCTTGGGGTAGTTGCTTGGGGTAGTTGCTTGGGGTAGTTGCTTGGGGTAGTTGCTTGGGGTAGGTGCTTGGGGTAGGTGCTTGGGGTAGGTGCTTGGGGTAGTTGCTTGGGGTAGTTGCTTGGGGTAGGTGCTTGGGGTAGGTGCTTGGGGTAGGTGCTTGGGGTAGTTGCTTGGGGTAGTTGCTTGGGGTAGTTGCTTGGGGTAGTTGCTTGGAGAAGGTGCTTGGAGAAGGTGCTTGGAGAAGGAGCTTGGAGAAGGTGCTTGGAGAAGGTGCTTGGAGAAGGAGCTTGGAGAAGGAGCTTGGAGAAGGAGTTTGGAGAAGGAGCTTGGAGAAGGTGCTTGGAGAAGGTGCTTGGAGAAGGTGCTTGGAGAAGGTGCTTGGAGAAGGAGCTTGGAGAAGGAGCTTGGAGAAGGAGCTTGGAGAAGGTGCTTGGAGAAGGTGCTTGGAGAAGGAGCTTGGAGAAGGAGCTTGGAGAAGGAGCTTGGAGAAGGAGCTTGGAGAAGGTGCTTGGGGAAGGAACTTGGAGAAGGTGCTTGGAGAAGAAGCTTGGAGAAGGAACTTGGAGAAGGTGCTTGGAGAAGGTGCTTGGTGAAGGAGCTTGGAGAAGGTGCTTGGAGAAGGTGCTTGGAGAAGGTGCTTGGAGAAGGAGCTTGGAGAAGGAGCTTGGAGAAGGTGCTTGGAGAAGGTGCTTGGAGAAGGTGCTTGGAGAAGGTGCTTGGAGAAGGTGCTTGGAGAAGGAGCTTGGAGAAGGAGCTTGGAGAAGGAGCTTGGAGAAGGTGCTTGGAGAAGGTGCTTGGAGAAGGAGCTTGGAGAAGGAGCTTGGAGAAGGAGCTTGGAGAAGGAGCTTGGAGAAGGTGCTTGGGGAAGGAACTTGGAGAAGGTGCTTGGAGAAGAAGCTTGGAGAAGGAACTTGGAGAAGGTGCTTGGAGAAGGTGCTTGGAGAAGGTGCTTGGAGAAGGTGCTTGGAGAAGGTGCTTGGAGAAGGAACTTGGAGAAGGTGCTTGGAGAAGGTGCTTGGAGAAGAAGCTTGGAAAATAAGCTTGGAGACGGCCGCGCTTCTGAGATACGACATCATATCAACTCCTGCTCTTCATGCTGATGTCAATAAGATATAAAGTTTCTGACTTCTAGAGATATGAAGTAGACTCGTGGAGGTGAATTCACATTCATGATTTCCTCTGTCTTCAAGACATTGAGGTCATTTTTTATCAAGAAGTTCATGTCTAATGCTGTCATGGTCAGCCGAGAATGGGTACTAATCTTATTTTTTTAAGATAGTCTGAGCTTTAAATAAGTTCTACAATGCTTCCCGTTTTCTGTAGTGATAAATTACTGAGGCTTTTTGAGCTTCGATTTGATATTGTCGAACCATTTCTCTAATCATTGGAAAGATTAGAAAGAATATATTTCTCTACCTCCAATCTCATCACTTAACTATATGTTTAACAAATCTCTAATCCTGTCCATGGAGGACAGAAGTGTGGGAACCGACCTGTGAGATTTATATTTATTTAATTTATATGAATTTATATAGAATTTATATTTACGTTAATTTGTATACTTCGATAGCAATTTGTATGATGATAAGTGGACTGTATTTCTGCAATAATCTCATAATCTCACAAATCGATCCTCTACACATTAGGGGGGGGTTATTAAATTAATATATATGCAGCCAATCAAACTACAGTAACTACATACATTATTAAACATTGAAGAGGTTCCTTATCTTATAGTACAGCAGGCTAGTCCACCAGGTATAACTAGGGTGTAGACACCAAATTATCCTCTTTGAGGTAGCTTCCATATCACCCAGTAACTGGTGCACAAATCTTGCTTCCTCGTCTTGACCTGTCAAAAGTGCGCTAGCTGTGAAGCCAGAATCCTATATATGACAAGCTATATCAGAGAAAACACTATACAGTACATAGAACATGAAGACCTGGCTTAATTACCTTTAGTTTGAGGCGATTTCGCGATCTAACCGGGTCACCCTATATCCTGACATTAATGGCCATAAATGAATGATAAACGGGTTTCGGATAGACTTAACTTGAATTGTTGACAGCGTGTTGACAGATGGTACACCTTTGGTATCCATAACACTACGTCCAAGTAAATTTAACAAGAGCCGAATTTGCTCCCGTGTGAGCCTCTGGTCTCGTATAACAATGACTGTTTAACACTCCATACTATTGACGTTACTGGCCGACATTGTCCAGAATGATAGGAGCCGAATTTGCTCCACACGTCTCGGAGGTGACACAACAATGGCTGCCCTCCTTCCCCACTGACGCCTGGCCTACTTTGTCCAGATTTCAGAAAGTGATAGAAGGGTCACATTTACTCTACTTTAATATTGATAATTAAGTTAATTTATATAAGATGTTTTTATGATGGTAAAGTCCAAAGACTAATGTATTTAAGAATAATTCCCACCATAATAGGTGGAGAATATAATAGTATGTGGTGATGATATCCCGTTTTCTTTAGACGGTAATTCCACTACAAGTTACGTTTTCTATGGGTAACTTGTTTATACAACACAGCTATTATCTGTATGATTATTAAATGGTGTCGGATTTTCCGACATAATTCCCCAGGGGGCTGCTCACGGGTCGAAGTCCTCTTTAGAACAGACGAACACCGATACTCCTCCTTCGAATTATTACATTAATTTGATGTTAGTAGTTAGTAATCACACATTTGTGCGTCTGTTCGTACAGGACGGATGTCCCGTACTAGAGTTGTAGGGGTTAGAAGTCTAATGCGATTTCATTTCCCTGTCAACTCTTGAAAGGCTAATATTCAAGCCTTATTACATATTATTTAACCCAGAAGACTGGATGTGATCAAGTACTACAGTCAAGTATGATTCAGGGACTGCAGTGAGATCAGAGACATTAGATATAACTTGAAGTTTCTTCAGGTAACTGGTCACTGATATATAAACACTGAGGCCCATGGAATACATCTTGATTAAATAATAAATGTATCAAATCAGTCATCAGATTTATTGGGGTTTAATTTAGTTAATTGATTCAGAAGATTGAATAGCTCATCATTAAAGTAAAGTATGGTTCTGAGACTGCAGTGGGTTCAGTGACATTGGTCGCAGTGACTTGTAGCTGTTTTAGGCTACTGTTCACTGATTTGCCACTGAGGCCTCATGAACTCATCTTCAGCTTTAAATGATGATACTAACATCAACCTCTGTTACTATAGTCAGCTGTAATCTCCTTAGTATAATGCTACTGGAGAAATATAATCAGCTGACAAATTTAGGTTTCTACTAGTATTGTTTATCTGCAGGCATAGGTCTCCTCAGGCTTGATACTGGGCCTGAGAGTAATTTACCTCCTGCAGAGTTTAACATGGTTATGCCCTGATATTTAGTAGGGCTACCGATGAATCGATGGTAGTAGTCTGTCCCCACAAGGACAGCCATTTGGCATTTGATTTGCTCAAATTTACCTGCAGCTGCTTGATAATAGCTTTCCAGGTCAGCATAATCAACTTGAGATTGTTGTGACAAATCTTCACATTTCTTGATCTGTCTTGTTAAGTGGCCTTTAAGACCTGCAAGGGTTCTTTTCATTCTCCCTGCATTATCCATA
Organism: Procambarus clarkii; assembly: GCF_020424385.1. Lineage (NCBI taxonomy): Eukaryota > Metazoa > Arthropoda > Malacostraca > Decapoda > Cambaridae > Procambarus > Procambarus clarkii. The sequence goes on from NW_025570313.1 coordinate 18,608, forward strand.
CTGGCTCGTTGGTGAAGCCTTGTGGGGCTTGTACTTGGGCTGCTCATAATACTGAACAAGCTCTAATGGTAGCCTAGGGTAAATTCTGAACTCACTAGGCAATAATCCTACCTCTACTAGAGGTTAGCACTTAAAATTAATACACATTATATATATACAATCATACACACTAATGATTTGAGTGATAAACCAGTGTCACTGGAAGTACCTATAGGTTAGCTCTTCTATATCACCCTAGGATGGTAGAGACACTAATTAATCACTCAAAGGTGTAATGATCATAAGTAAATTATTATATATACAACTCAACTCGAGTTGATAAAATTACACCCAAAATAGGGTCTGCACCATTCATTAATGGTGTTAAGTTATTGAATATAGTACAACTGACTATGGTAATAATGGGACTAGGATGAACGATAATAGTTCAACTAGTCAATGGTTAATATCCTACCCTGTTGTGGGTTGGCAATTAGTAAATATTATACTGTGATCACTAGTGCAATATATATTAAATAATTCTCTATTTGGAGAAATAATATACACAATTATTGATAATAGCCTCTTAATTAGCCTCTATGAAACTTCTAATATTATCAAGAAGTATTAAATATTATTAGTGACCTCGCGAAATAAACTCCACAAAATTCGTAGATAATCTCTCGCGAAATGTAACACCACGAAATCCGTGAACAATCTCGCGACACAGTCACTAATTTGGCTGGCTTCTATATTAGCGCTGTCATTTCACAGAATAACACTCCACCAAATCTGTGGGTGTGCATGAAACCGCTGACGAAGCTGATCTGGGCTGAGGGAGGCTCCTGAGCTCCCACGAGGCTTCGCTGCTGTCTTTGACTGGCTTTGTTTAAATCACACTGCACTAGTTTATTTAATGAATCCACTGGTTAACTGGTTCATCCGGTACTAAGATGAACAAATGTGGGTTCAAAGGATCAAATAATCCGTCATCCGGTTCGAAGATGACCAAATAATCCGGTTCGAAGGACCAAATAATGTGGGAACCGACCTGTGAGATTTATATTTATTTAATTTATATGAATTTATATAGAATTTATATTTACGTTAATTTGTATACTTCGAAAGCAATTTGTATGATGATAAGTGGACTGTATTTCTGCAATAATCTCATAATCTCACAAATCGATCCTCTACACATTAGGGGGGGTTATTAAATTAATATATATGCAGCCAATCAAACTACAGTAACTACATACATTATTAAACATTGAAGAGGTTCCTTATCTTATAGTACAGCAGGCTAGTCCACCAGGTATAACTAGGGTGTAGACACCAAATTATCCTCTTTGAGGTAGCTTCCATATCACCCAGTAACTGGTGCACAAATCTTGCTTCCTCGTCTTGACCTGTCAAAAGTGCGCTAGCTGTGAAGCCAGAATCCTATATATGACAAGCTATATCAGAGAAAACACTATACAGTACATAGAACATGAAGACCTGGCTTAATTACCTTTAGTTTGAGGCGATTTCGCGATCTAACCGGGTCACCCTATATCCTGACATTAATGGCCATAAATGAATGATAAACGGGTTTCGGATAGACTTAACTTGAATTGTTGACAGCGTGTTGACAGATGGTACACCTTTGGTATCCATAACACTACGTCCAAGTAAATTTAACAGGAGCCGAATTTGCTCCCGTGTGAGCCTCTGGTCTCGTATAACAATGACTGTTTAACACTCCATACTATTGACGTTACTGGCCGACATTGTCCAGAATGATAGGAGCCGAATTTGCTCCACACGTCTCGGAGGTGACACAACAATGGCTGCCCTCCTTCCCCACTGACGCCTGGCCTACTTTGTCCAGATTTCAGAAAGTGATAGAAGGGTCACATTTACTCTACTTTAATATTGATAATTAAGTTAATTTATATAAGATGTTTTTATGATGGTAAAGTCCAAAGACTAATGTATTTAAGAATAATTCCCACCATAATAGGTGGAGAATATAATAGTATGTGGTGATGATATCCCGTTTTCTTTAGACGGTAATTCCACTACAAGTTACGTTTTCTATGGGTAACTTGTTTATACAACACAGCTATTATCTGTATGATTATTAAATGGTGTCGGATTTTCCGACAAGAAGAAAATGTATATATATGCTGGTTAGCATTGAAAATGTCTGGCCACATCTGTGGTAGAAAACAAAAAAATCCTCTTCCAGAGTAAGCAGCTTGAACCAAAATATCTCCCAAATTTTCAATAGCGTTCACGGTCTTGACCAGAAAGCCTTGACTCGAACGATTTACTGAATGCATATGTCAAAAGAAATCAGCTAAGTAAACCAATCTATCAATGACCTTTGTCACGGCCTTTTATCATGACCTTTGTCACGGTCTTTTATCATGACCTTTGTCACGGTCTTTTATCATGACCTTTGTCACGGCCTTTTATCATGACCTTTGTCACGGTCTTTTATCATGACCTTTGTCACGGTCTTTTATCATGACCTTTGTCACGGCCTTTTATCATGACCTTTGTCACGGCCTTTTATCATGACCTTTGTCACGGTCTTTTATCATGACCTTTGTCACGGCCTTTTATCATGACCTTTGTCACGGCCTTTTATCATGACCTTTGTCACGGCCTTTTATCATGACCTTTGTCACGGTCTTTTATCATGACCTTTGTCACGGCCTTTTATCATGACCTTTGTCACGGCCTTTTATCATGACCTTTGTCACGGCCTTTTATCATGACCTTTGTCACGGCCTTTTATATGGTGTCAAGGCCTTTCTTCTCGACTCAACTCTCCACCTATAAATGTCTGCAACTGCCAAATGCTCTCTACTCTGCCACAGCCTTTTATAAACTACTTATTAATCGATTAATAACCGGGCTGGCCTGGATTATGTAATCCCATGTTGACTGTGTTCCGAGGCTACGGGAACATTGATCTTAATATTATTTCACTGTAGTGTTTTGGGGAAATGAGGCTTCCAGGTGTACCAAGGGGATATTTAAGGACTTGGGGAAAAAAGTCTGAGTAGAGAGATGATATAACAGATATATTTATTAGACAAACACACGATATATCATATGGTATAATTCACTCCTTACAACTCAAGGTTATTCTCAGTGTTAAAACACTGTGTTATCATCTATCCAGGGGTCAACCTGTAGGTGTGGTCCAACACTGTAACAGTACACACCTGCCACACCATCCAGGGGTCACCCTGTAGCTGTGGTCCAACACTGTAACACTACACACCTGCCACACCACCCAGGGGTCATCCTGTAGCTGTGGTCCAACACTGTAACACTACACACCTGCTACACCACCCAGGGGTCACCCTGTAGCTGTGGTCCAACACTGTAACACTACACACCTGCTACATCACCCAGGAGTCACCCTGTAGCTGTGGTCCAACACTGTAACAGTACACACCTGCCACGCCACCCAGGGGTCATCCTGTAGCTGAGGCCCAACACTGTAACACTACACACCTGCTACATCACCCAGGAGTCACCCTGTAGCTGTGGTCCAACACTGTAACAGTACACACCTGCCACGCCACCCAGGGGTCATCCTGTAGCTGAGGCCCAACACTGTAACACTACACACCTGCTACACCACCCAGGGGTCACCCTGTAGCTGTGGTCCAACACTGTAACACTACACACCTGCTACACCACCCAGGGGTCACCCTGTAGCTGTGGTTCAACATTGTAACACTATACACCTGCCACACCACCCAGGGGTCACCTTGTAGCTGTGGTTCAAAACTGTAACACTACACACCTGCCACACTATCCAGGGGTCATCCTGTAGCTGTGGTCCAACACTGTAACACTACACACCTGCTACACCACCCAGGGGTCACCCTGTAGCTGTGGTCCAACACTGTAATACTACACACCTGCTACACCACCCAGGGGTCACCCTGTAGCTCTGGTTCAACATTGTAACACTATACACCTGCCACACCACCCAGGGGTCACCCTGTAGCTGAGGCCCAACACTGTAACACTACACACCTGCTACACCACCCAGGGGTCACCCTGTAGCTGTGGTCCAACACTGTAACACTACACACCTGCTACACCACCCAGGGGTCACCCTGTAGCTGTGGTTCAACATTGTAACACTACACACCTGCCACACCACCCAGGGGTCACCCTGTAGCTGTGGTTCAAAACTGTAACACTACACACCTGCCACACTATCCAGGGGTCATCCTGTAGCTGTGGTCCAACACTGTAACACTACACACCTGCTACACCACCCAGGGGTCACCCTGTAGCTGTGGTCCAACTCTGTAACACTACACACCTGCTACACCACCCAGGGGTCACCCTGTAGCTCTGGTTCAACATTGTAACACTATACACCTGCCACACCACCCAGGGGTCACCCTGTAGCTGTGGTCCAAAACTGTAACACTACACACCTGCCACACCACCCAGGGGTCATCCTGTAGCTGTGGTCCAACACTGTAATACTACACACCTGCTACACCACCCAGGGGTCACCCTGTAGCTGTGGTCCAACACTGTAACACTACACACCTGCCACACCACCCAGGGGTCACCCTGTAGCTGTGGTCCAACACTGTAACACTACACACCTGCCACACCACCCAGGGGCCACCCTGTAGCTCTGGTCCAACACTGTAACACTACACACCTGCCACACCACCCAGGGGTCACCCTGTAGCTGTGGTCCAACACTGTAACACTACACACCTGCCACACCACCCAGGGGCCACCCTGTAGCTCTGGTCCAACACTGTAACACTACACACCTGCCACACCACCCAGGGGCCACCCTGTAGCTCTGGTCCAACACTGTAACACTACACACCCCCACCACACCTGTCAGCATAAGTGTCACATATAAATAACTAGGTAAACTAAACTCACCTTAAGTTACCAACTCAGAAGACCGTCAAGATATTCTCTAGCCTGTCTTGTAACCTTATAAAAACTGTCTGTTATACATATGTCTGTGTGTTAAAAAACTGTTATAAAGACTGTCTAACCTTTAAACTTCAACCCCAGTGGCTTATCTTAAGTCTGGCAGGAGAATTCTCTCAGGAATTCTTGACTGGGATTTGAAGAACGGGTCCAGACGATGCTCCGTGGGTCAGCCAAGATGGCGTCTGTCCTTCTTGCCCCTTAATACTTTATCCTTCTACATTACCTCAACAAACTCCTTAATAACTCCCTTAACCATTCTTCCTGCGCAGGTTATGTGATTAAGTTCACTTTTCCTTCAAGGAATTTAGCCGTACAAATATACATTATCCCTGAATAGTCTCCAGATCAAAGGTACTGTTTTGGTACTACTTTTCTAGGCGGTGTAATCTCAGCCCAACGCGGCCTCCCAGTTGCCAGATGTAGATTTCTTTCAATAAAAACACTAGCTGAAATCCCTCCTCTGCATTGACAGTTCATTTTAATACTAAGTGTAATAAGTACATTTCTTGACTGTCATACATAGTACATAATTGCACTTATGGGGCTGTTATATTTACCTCCCCATTTAATTCTCCTCGTTTTCTGTTAAGACACTTAGAATTTTAGGATGAAGTTTTAAAGTTCAATTTACTATTTACAAGTTTTAAATATCAGGAATTTCTTTTTCAGTTTTATTAAACAATAGAGACTTTATACAAAATTTGAAAATATCCTGAGTTATTTTACAATTTATTTAAATATTTTAGTTTTGATTTAACAAACTGTAATAACAATATAGCTATAGGTTAAGTACTAATTGTAATTAAAAAGCAATAAAATGCATATCTTGAAAAACTAAGACGGTTAGGTTAGGTCGTGTTTTTCTATTCAGCTTTTCAGGTAAACTCAAATATTCACAATATATTTCACAGTACGATTTAATACTAAGTGTAAATAAGTACAACTCCTGACTGTCATACATAGTACATAATTGCACTTATGAGGCTGTTACATTTATTTCCCCATTTTTGGAGGCCGGACTGCTCCAATGCCCCTTATCTTGGTTATCTTGAGATGATTTCGGGGCTTTTTTAGTGTCCCCGCGGCCCGGTCCTCGACCAGGCCCCCACCCCCAGGAAGCAGCCCGTGACAGCTGACTAACACCCAGGTACCTATTTTACTGCTAGGTAACAGGGGCATTGGGTGTAAGAAACTCTGCCCATTGTTTCTCGCCGGCGCCTGGGATCGAACCCAGGACCACAGGATCACAAGTCCAGCGTGCTGTCGGCTCGGCCGACCGGCTCCCAACACAACTCCTCTATATCAACAGATAATCAGTTATATAAAGTTTCCTTTTAAACCTCTCCACAGGAGATAAGATTCGTCACAAACTTCTACCAGTTCTCTCAGTAAAGTGAAATTCCGTCACCAAATTTTATCAAGCACCTGAAAATTTGTCGTGTGGAAAGTCAGTGAGCCCCGAAATCATCTCAAGATAACGTGCAGTGGAGAAAACCTTGATATTTTGCTCCTATTTCTTGGCAAAAAGGACTTGGAGAAAGCTGTGATTCAATGTCTTGTCTCAGACGAAGATAAAGACTTTTAAGACCGTTCAGTCTATCTGGCTCCGAAGATCCGCGCAGGATAGGTCAATAATGACTCGTAATGGCTATAGCATTGTTTATGTATAGCCACATGTGTGGTAGATTGTGTATAGCCACATGTGTGGTAGATTATGTATAACCACATGTGTGATAGATTATGTGTAGCCACATGTGTCGTAGATTATGTATAGCCACATCTGTGGTAGATTATGTATAGCCCCATCTGTGGTAGATTATGTATAGCCACATCTGTGGTAGATTATGTATAGCCCCATGTGTGGTAGATTATGTATAGCCACATATGTGGTAGATTATGTGTAGCCCCATGTGTAGTAGATTATGTATAGCCACATGTGTGGTAGATTATGTATAGCCACATGTGTGGTAGATTATGTATAGCCACATATGTGGTAGATTATGTATAGCCCCATGTGTAGTAGATTATGTATAGCCACATGTGTGGTAGATTATGTATAGTCACATGTGTGGTAGAGTATGTATAGCCACATGTGTGGTAGATTATGTATAGCCACATGTGTGGTAGAGTATGTATAGCCACATGTGTGGTAGATTATGTATAACCACATGTATGGTAGAGTATGTATAACCACATGTGTGGTAGATTATGTATAGCCACATGTGTGGTAGAGTATGTATAGCCACATGTGTGGTAGAGTATGTATAGCCACATGTGTGGTAGAGTATGTATAGCCACATGTGTGGTAGAGTATGTATAGCCACATGTGTGGTAGAGTATGTATAGCCACATGTGTGGTAGAGTATGTATAGCCACATGTGTGGTAGAGTATGTATAGCCACATGTGTGGTAGATTATGTATAGCCACATGTGTGGTAGATTATGTATAGCCACATGTGTGGTAGAGTATGTATAGCCACATGTGTGGTAGAGTATGTATAGCCACATGTGTGGTAGAGTATGTATAGCCACATGTGTGGTAGATTATGTATAGCCACATGTGTGGTAGAGTATGTATAGCCACATGTGTGGTAGATTATGTATAGCCACATGTGTGGTAGAGTATGTATAGTCACATCTGTGGTAGATTTTCGAAAGAAAACTCGCAATGAGGCATTAAAATCTGTCTTCACATAACAGCAAAACCAAACGGTTTGACCTTCACCAGAGTGAATGTACTCTTCATTACTGATAAAATTAATCATTAATCTCTTAGCAAATTATATAATTTTTTGACCATTATTGACTAATATGTGATCGACAGTATGGGTTTTAGACAATTCTGATCTGCTGCTGATCTCTTGGTAAATCTCTAAGTGGCGTCAGTCACTGGATGAGTCCAAGATCAGCCGTGTTGTTGCTCTAGACACAGCAGGAGCCTTTGATTGGCTCTGGGACTCTGGATTAGTAGCGAAGCTTTAAGCTCTAGGAATCACAGACTCTATCTTAGAGTTAATAAAAGACGATCTTCAAGAACGGACTCTATGAGCAAAATCCGAAAGCCCCCTCAATCAGTACCAGCGTGCCACAGGGTAGTGTACTTGGCCCTCTGCTGTGGAATGTCTATTTCAATAATCTACTTCATCATTTTCCTGAAGCCTATGCTGATGGCTGCATAGCCATGATGATTCTGATGACAGAATCGACTTGAGAATGGTACAGGACGGACCAAAACGTCGTCGTCCCTTCACCTTCTAGTGTGTGGTCTGGTCAACATACTTTAGCCACGTTATTGTGACTCATCGCCTACTGATGACTGCATTTTAGCCTTTAAATACAGAACAAAAGAAATGCCAACTGCTATAAAATTCATTAATCACAAACTTTCAGCGATATCCACCTGGTGGGGGGGGGGGGGGTAGATAACAGGTCACATGTGCGGCTGAGACGACATAAACGATGATAACTAGACTGTTCATTGCAAATCGAACAGTCCTGCAAATGGGTGGCAAAAACCCCTAGAGTTCACAGAAGAAACTGACATATTTGGAATGAAATTCAACTGTTCAATGACAATAAAGAGCCATGTGCTAAACATAGCCCAAAAGGCAGCTAGGGAACTTACAGCTCTACAGTGCGTTTCATATCTTCTTGACAGCAAGGGATGCAAAACCTTATATGAAGCACAAGCTTGCTCTCATCTAGAGTATGCAGTCCTTTCCTGGATTGCCTGCCCCGCATCATTCATCAGACTGTTGGACAAAGTAGAGAGACGGGCTAGAAGGCGTATCTCTAGTCTTGACCAAGTCTGGTGGGAACGGTCTGAACATCAGAGCCTGCAACACCGTCGTGACATTGTTGGTCTTACTGTTATGTACGAGGCCAAAATCCTCAAAGTTCCGCACCTGGCCTAACTCCGTGGACTACCAGTAATTGGCACCCAAAACACTAGGGGGTCTCAACCTTCGCTAGAGTCTCATTCTGGAACTGCTTTTTCCTCAAGAACATCATTCCATCAGCGATCATTCACTCCTAGGCTGACTCGCATCTGGAACTTGTTCACTCAACAGGTTAATACACGGGAGATCAGGTCAACTGATCACATGAAGGCTCTGGCACACAGTTGGCTACAGGCTCATCCTGTTCCTTATATGATTGGTACCTAATGTTATCAATGAATAAAGTTTATTCCTATGATGCATATAAGAGGCTCGTGAAATAAATGGGTCTCTAGGAGCAGGCTTCACATGAACTAAGGTAGGATAACAGCTCTTGCTTGCAGTTTCACTAGGTACGACATTTGATCATTTGACAGCCCTTATGAACCCTAGTCTT
>NW_025570315.1:0-26419 GCF_020424385.1 Procambarus clarkii
GTTCGCCTTATGCGTTTTTGTTCTCGTATTGGCATCCTTGGTGATATTTAGCGCCCTCTGATTATTTTGCGCATTTGATGGTGCTACATAGCCTTCTCGGTTTGGTGCCTTCTTTTGATAATTACTTACTTACTTCCTTATTCGTCAGCCTACTTCCAGCTGGAAATGTGGACGAGAGCACAGTTGACGGCCCATCAGGTTATCTTGAGGTGCTTCCGGGGCTTAGCGTCCCCGCGGCCCGGTCCTAGACCAGGCCTCCTTTTTGTTACACATCACCAGGAAGCAGCCCCGTAGCAGCTGTAACTCCCAGGTACCTATTTACTGCTAGGTGAATAGGGGCATCAGGGTGTAAGAAACTCTGCCCATTTATTTCCGCCTCCACCGGGGATCGAACCCGGAACCTCAGGACTACGAATCCCGAGCGCTGTCCACTCAGCTGTCAGGCGCCAACTGCGTCGGGGTCGAGGACAGCTCGCCAATATATGTCAAGGCACTCACTATTAGCATTAAGGCACACTCCTATTTTGTTTTCCTTAGTGTTGACTGTAGTGTGACTGCCACCATTCTAGTCCCAGACAGTTACGCTTAAATTCACTCTTTAACTCCTTAGAAACCTATTTGCTATTTTTTAATGGCTATTGTCGAACAGTTTTTCTTGACGTGGGCCTAAATTATGACATCTCCTGTAGGTATGCAACAGAGCTCCCTGACGGCTGAGAGGACACTGCTCGGGATTCGTAGTCCTAAGGTTATGGGTTCGATCGCCCGGTGGAGGCGGAAACAAATGGACAGTTTCTTTCACCCTGATTCACCTGTTCATCTAGCAGTAAATAGGTACCTGGGAATTACAGCTGCTACGGGGCTGCTTGCTGGGGATGTATAACAAAAAGAAGGCCTGGTCAAGGACCGGGCCGCGGGGACGGTAAGCCTCGAAATCATCTCAAGATAACCTCAAGATGCTGATATATCTGAAGGTTCCTGATGCTGGGCGCATGCTTCAACTTATTCATTCATGCAAGCAGTAGAGAGAAGTTCCGTACTACATTTCGCACACAGCCATAACCACTCTACTTGGCCTAGTAAGCAAGGCCTAATTTACTTAACAGGCAGAATGATTTTCTTAATGTTCAAATAATTATTTCCAAATTATTTAATTCTAAATTAATTTTTCATTCCAAATACAAATTATTTGTATATTACGTACCTTAATTACCGACGTTATCGTGATAGGTTAGATTAGGAGAGTTAAGTCGCTTAGGTTAGTTTGGCTCTGCTCGAATTGATTACACTCCCAAAAATTTTCATGTATAATGAAACTCTAAACCACATCATTTCATGTTTAAAAATGTATGAAAATTCAACTTTCAGGAAAATTCTGCTTGCTAGGCAACTCCCGCTATTAGGCACGACATATATACAAACAGAATAGATAATAACTGTACGGTTTATTTATCGTACACAGGTGGAACCTTCATGGGAATATGGATGGGTATATCATGGGTATATGTATCTACACCTTCATGAGTGTAGATGGATGAGTAGGAAAATGGGTCAAGCACGCGCACTGGGTCAAGCACGAACGCTGAGTCAAGTGCACACACACTTCCATCTGTTTACGTACATTCATTCACACAGGTGCTCAAATACAGAAAGAAAAAAACACCGATGGAAAACAAAGAATACACTTAGTTTCTCTCAGGGAGGCTCACATCCACACTGAAATCTCCGGCCATACTAGCGAGCTCCCTCGCTCCATCTCTCACTAACGTAACTATACATCTGCGTTATCAGCGGGAACTTCCAACAGGGCTCGTTATCTTGTCCCAGATCGCTGACCCGCCAAGGCAGATGCCAACTTGCCTCAACACTACACAAATTTCTGCTCATTTGTAGCACAGGGAACGTGAGGGGCGAATGTAACTCAAAGTCGCTGCACGATTTTTCTTAAGTCTCTTGAAGAGGGACTTAAGAAAATCTGTCTTCGTGAATTTTGAAAGATGGTCGTAATTCGCAGCTCTTGTAAAGTTTCGTCTCTTAGTGTGGAGTGAACGGAGATATGATCTCCAGTGTGAAGCTACCATCAAGGGACGAGAATGTAGACATTTAGTTACTCTGAACTGGATAACAATGTTAAAGAACGTTTATTGAGCCAATAAAATACATCTCGAGGGGATAGAGTAGCTTAGGCAATTTCTACCACCTCATAACACTTTTGTATCAGTATAAACATTTAATTATTAACTTGGTACAAAATAGAAGTAAAACTTGGTGATTGGTAGACATAAATAACATGAAAGTCCGCCCCCCCCCTTCTAACAAAAACAGTTAGTCTTAATGATCATAACTCACGCTCACCTTATAATCTCAAAAATTATAAGCTAACTCTGCAATTTATTTCTCCAAGGGTGCCCTTCTACTTGAGGTTAATGTAATGTTGAGTTTGCTCAAATTATGCTCCATATTGCATATTATGTGTGTACTCCTGTGGTATATATATGTATTTCTTTTTAAATAATTAACCCGTCAACGTCAACTGTGGTGGTCAGTTTATCATTTTATTTTTACGTTGCCGTTGCCTGACGATGCCGGCTCTGTGGCGAGCAGTGGTGCCCTGACTTATGTCAGTGTCCATGGTGCGCCCCTGGAGTTCCCTGATGACCTCCTCCGGCGTTACTTCGGGGGTTTTGGTACTGTTGTCAGCGTGCGGGTGAACACGCTCTCCTCGGGGCGGTATGCTGGGAGGCGTACAAACATTTGCACGTTGGGGATGCGCCTGCGGTCGGATATACCTTCTTCTGTCCGGCTTATGGGGTACTACGTCCGGGTGTATTATGCCCGGCAGCCTCGTACTGGTTTCCGGTGTGGCCTGTTGGGGCATCAGGCTGCCGGGTGCTCTGCGGCCCCTGCAGCTCCTGTCAACTTGTTCCGCGACGAGGATTTCCCGCCGCTCCCTCTGGCGGCAGTCTCCGGTGATGTTGATGAGGTGGTGCGCGTCCTGTCTGCTGCTGCAGCTTCCCCGGCGGCGCCTGCCATTCCTCCGGTGGGGGCGAGTGGCGACTTCTCGCCTCAAGAGTTCTACCATCTGGGTCCCCAGTTTGCAGGTGTTTGTTGCCCCGGTTCCAGATGTTATGGCGTCCCCGGTGGATGGACGAGACCCTTGGCAATGGGTGCTCTGGGAGGCGTTCAATGTGAGGTTCCCGCGGGCCAAGTTCCCGGGCAAGTATGTGCTCTGATTTCTTGTGTGTTTGCTCTGACATGCTGTGTGTCCTTCTGGCTGTTTGTTTGCCCTGTTCTATTATGTGCTTCTGCCTCTCCCTTTGTGCGTAGCTTTGCCGTGTGGCATATTAGTTTCTAGTGCTTGGCGTCACTCGTTTCGCGTTTTGGCTTAGCATTTCGCCTTTCCTGGCTTTGCGATTTCACCCTTCACGGGTACGCCGGGGCGCATCCGATCCCACGATCGTCGTTGCCCCTAACTCAACAACGACAACACCGTAGAGGGTCCCCTCCACCTGGACTAGGTACAGGGACCTTCTACAGTGTAAGTTATTTTTGGGGGATGTATTCGGTGTATGAGGAATTTCAGTGTTAAAGCATGCCTTCCGAGTGTGTGTGTGTGTGTGTGTGAGAGAGGCGTGGTTAAGTATTTTAGAAGTGTAGAGAGAAGTGTACCACTCACAGCTTTAAAATCTCTAATACAAACAGTTGTGCAATGCATTTTAATAGGAAACATTATCCACTAGGCACCATTGCGCAATTATATTACTTGATACTATATGGATTATGCAGAACTGCTTAGAATGATCTTTAACACCTGGCTATATTGGTCATGTCATGTTAAATTTGTGCACTCTGAATGCTCAAAGACCCTTTCTTTATTCAGTGTTGTCACATACCTCATGGGGGTGTGGATAGGCAAACACTGAACCAGTTAAACTTGCCTCGTAGTACTTTCATAGCTCGGTAATTTGGAATCTGTTAAGCAGAATCTCCAAATAATTTTACCTTTAAAGTGAATTACTATTTGGGTTTAAAAGGTTCTACCGAATGAGTAAGTCGGATTAAATAGTCTAACACCAGAAATGTTATTCGGTTTGGTTGCCTAGAGCACATACAAACACTAGACATTACCAGGCAATCCAGGCTTCCTCTATACCTTACATTATGCTGTAAACATTGCCACAACCCTGTAATTTATTTATTTAAATGGCCACGGTGAGGCATACAAAACTGCAGATTATAATGTTGTTAGTTATCCACTGGGCTGAATGAAGTCCTTTGACACCTGTATCGTGCTTCAATTTACTCACTGGATCACCCTGTCACTGGACTCGTCTGTAGGAAGTATCTCAAATTATCTTGGATCATTAATAGATGACTTGGGGGGTAGAAGAGAGTTGCAGTGTTTGTCGTGGCCCTCAGTTGTTCCTGGTTTTAGAGTCGACTTAGTTTTCGAAATATTTTTGTTGGCCAGTGTTGAATTTTTTTGGAAGTGGGTATGTTTTTGTAAAGAGGGCAGGGAAAGGAGGGGGGGGGGGTTCTCCGAGCTTGGATACACTTATCTAAATGATTACTATGAGACTACTGTATTACTATACACCAGAGATTTATACATTAGAATAACTACCTTCTTTTCCTTAAAGTCAAAAGGTCGGTTGATTTTTTGTTCTCGGGGTTTTGTTAGTATTGTTTTTTCACTGCATCACCCCTCCGTGGTGCCTCCTTGCCGTGGTGCCTCCGTGGTGCCTCCTTGCCGTGGTGCCTCCGTGGTGCCTCCTTGCCGTGGTGAGGGGCTCACGTACACCTCCCAGGGACCGGTGTGGGTTGCCTTTGCCCCCTCTCCTGCCCCCTCTTTGTGTGGTGTACGTGCAGAAGGGACCCACGTAGGGGCTTTGTGAGGCATCGGACCACCCGCTGGAGGGGTCGCCTGTGAGGGGCCGCCCTGAGTGGATGGTTGGGTGTCCAGGCTGGTGCGATAGGGGGACTGGGGTCTTAGCACCAGTGTGGGAGAATGAACGATGTAGTAGGACTCCCCTGTTGAAAAGGGGGAGCACCGTTGGGGCTTCCTACACTGGCCAGCGCTCGGCCTCCCTGGCTGCCCTGGTAGGTGGTATCCCTTGGTTCCAGGTCCCAAACTTTTGAAATTGTTTGCTGCATGGATGACGACACGACTTCTCTCACCCAGGCTCATGGTGTGTGCGACCAGGCCCGTGAGTCGGACCGTCCTGGAAAACCGGGATCTGTAGCCCCGGCTACAGGGCCCGGTTTAGACCCAGACCGGGCTCTTCCTCCCTGCTCCCCTCCCTCCTCTGTGGTTGTGTCGAGCCCCAAGCTTGCTGTGGTGACCGCCTCGTCCCCTTGCACGGCTCCATCTCTTATTGTGACTACTGCACCTTATGATCCGTCTCTCTCTAAAGGTTCTCATCGCTGTCCCCGCCACGGCCGCTCTCGTATGCTCCCTTCCCATACCGTGCTTTCTTTGGTCCTGCTACGTGGACTAAGTACTTTCACCTCCATCCTTTAGATTCGACTCCTCCTGACGATTTTTCCCTTCATAGGCATTTTGTAGATTCAGTAGATGTCTCTGTTACCTTCAACCCCACCTGTCTTGGTACCCGTTTCGTTGCTGCTCCTTCTCAGGATGCGGCCACCCACTTGGCCGCCTTATCCTGCATTGGTGAGACCTCTGTTCGGGTCTCCAAGAAAGCTCAGTTAAATGCCAGTGTTGGCACTATTCTCCTCCTGCACCATATTGTAACTGGTGTTAGGAATCTAAAAGACTGCCACGAGGATATCAAGCATAACCTCGAGGCCCAGGGTTATTCTGTCCTCCAGGTGGATACGTGTACTCGTCCCCCTCGTGGTAGTCGCCGTCAACCCCTCCGGGTTGTGAAGATTACCTTTGATGGTAGGACCCTTCCGCCCTCTGTCATTCTTGCTGGTGCCAGAAGCTCCGTCCAGGAGTATATTCCATCTCCTCGGCTCTGCAATAAGTGTTGGAGGTTTGGGCATGGTGCCCTCAAATGCTCTAGTCTTTTCTCCCTCTGTCCCATGTGTGGAGGCGAGGGTCACTCTAAGTTGGTGTGCACTTCCCCCCAGGCCCCCCGCTGCCTCAATTACGGTGAGGCCCACCTTACCTTCTCCCACACGTGTATACGTTACAAACTTGAGGCGGCCGTCCTAAACTTGAAGCACCGGGACCGTTTGTCTTTTCCTGAGGCTCGGCGCCAAGTTCATCGTCTCCCCTCTTTCGCTGGTGTCTCCTATGCTCGCGTGGTGCGCTCTTCCTCTCCTCGTCCTTCCCACCTTCCTCAGTCTCACAACCGTTTCCAAGCCTTAGACCCGGACATGTCCACCACCACCTCCCCCGTTTCCTTCCTTTCTGTCCCGTAGGGTCCCCCTCCTGGTTCTCTGTTTAGGGTTTCCCTTCTTTCTACCCAGTCTGTCATGTCTCCTGTGTCTTCTTTCTCCTCTCCCTCTGGTCCTCCTTCCCTTCATTCTCCTCTGTCTCTTGGCTCTCCACGCCGCCTGACTGTGCCGGCCGATGTCCATCGCTCTCCTGGTGGTCGTGTTGTTCGCTCTCGCTCTTCTTCTCCTCCTATTGAGACGCTAGAGTCTGTTGCCAGTACATTGGTGCTGGGACGCCAGTCTCTTTGAGTCAGAAGCAGAAACCTGGCTCCTCTCTTTCCTCCTCCCTGGTAAGTATGAAGGCTTTGCTTTCTTCTTCGCCCCTATATCTGATTTTATCGTTCCTTCCCCTCCCGCTTTGGTGGTGGAGCCCCCTGTTCCAACTGTGGAGGTTTCTTTAGCCCCCGGTTCCGTCTCAGTTTCTGCCCTTGCTGAGGTGCACTCCCCCTCTTTCTGCCCCTCCTCCTCCTCTTCCTCTTCTCCTCCTCGAGACCTTGCTCGTCCACCTCTGGTCTGCCCTCCCACTCCTTTCCCTCCTTCTATGCTCAGTTTACCCATGCCCCCTAACCCTGACTTCACTGACCCTGATCCTGTGCTTCTTTAACGTGCTGTGTTCCTTTTTCACCTTTGTTTCTTTTTTGCTCTCTGTTGCTATCCTTTCTCTTTTTGTCAATGTATATTCTTCAATGGAACATCCGTGGATATTACGCCAATTTCCTTGACCTCCCACTTCTAATTTCACAGTTTTTGCCCCTTTGTGTCTGTCTCCAGGAGCCGATGCTTGGTGCTCGTCCTGGTCGCTTCCGTGGCCCCCCCCCCTCCCAGCTGTCGCTGGGGCCCATAACTCTTCTGCTCTCTTGATTTGCTCAGATGTTCCCTTCGTCCCCTTACTTTTTCCTCGCCTCTCCACTGTTCTGCTGACTGTGTCTTTGTGCTTAATGGTACACGGTTTGTTCCATTTATCTCCCCCCTGCTGTCCCACTTTCTCTTCCCCATTTTAAACACCTCCTGGACTCCTTGCCAGAGCCTGTGCTCCTGCTGGAAGATTTGAATTGTCGTCATGCCCTTTGGGGTGATGTGCTGACAAACACCCGGGGTCGCCTCCTTGAAACTTTCATCCTCTCTTCTTCCCTGTCCCTTTTGAATTCTCGTGAGCCCACTCATTTGGACTCTCGGACTCGCTCCATTTCCTGTCTCGATCTTTCTCTGTGCTCGTCATCCCTTTCCTTAGATTTCGGGTGACAGGTCCTTGATGACCTCCATGGCAGTGACCATTATCCTATCCTTGTTACCTTTTTCTCTTTTCACCCTCCTCTCTCCTTCCCTAGGTGGCGGTTTGCCGAGCCTGACTGGCGCCTCTTTACTCTCCGTGCTACTATTTCCGACCTCTCCATTCTGCCTCTCCCTCGCGCCCTCCTTCTTTTTCATGACATTGTCTTTGACGCTGCCCTCCGCTCTATTCCTCGCTCTTCCTCTCGGGGAACACAAAAGTGTGTTCCCTGGTCGAATGTGGACTGAGCTCAGGCTGTCCGCTGTAAGCGTGCAGCCTGGAAGAGACATTGCCGCCGGCAAACGGTTGAGTCTTTTGTTTTGTTTCGGAAGGCGAGTGCGGTGGCCCGTAGGACCACCCGTACAGCTAAATGTGCATCCTGGATGTCTTATGTCTCCACCGTTACGTCTGAAACTCCTCTACCACTGGTCTGGAAGCGTATCCGCAAGATAGCGGGTAAGTTCGTTCCCGATGTCTCGCTGGTCCTTCGCCTCCGTGGTGCTCTTGTGGCGGACCTGTTGCAGGTCGCGACCGAACTGGGTTCCCACTTTTCATCTGTTAGTTCTGGTTCTCATCTTCCCCAATCCTTCCTTTTTCGTAAGCCTATTCTTGAATCTCGTCCTTTAGATTTCTGTACTCATCTTTGCCTTCCTTATAATGATCCCCTCTCTCTCTCTCTCTCTCTGAGCTTCAGTCTGCCCTAGCTCTCTGCGGTTCTACGGTGGCGGGCTCCGAAGGCATTCATTATTCATTATGAAATGCTACGCCATCTCCCTCCGTGCACGTCTCAGTATTTACTGAGTCTGTACAATCAGGTCTGGGAGTCGTCGTCAGTCTCTGAGGACTGGCTCGATGCTGTTGTCCTCCCTATTTGGAAACTAGGGCCTCTCAGGTCATTCCCCAAGGACTTCCGCCCTATTGCCCTCACGAGTTGTCTCCAAGCTCTTTGAATGTATGGTTAACGTTCGTTTGATGTGGTTCTTAGAGCACTATCACCACCTCTCCCCTTCTCAATTTGGTTTTCGCAAGTGCCGCAGCACAACGGATATCCTGGTAAACTTGGAGGTCCTAGATTGTGCATGATCCCCTTTGTAAAGTGTTAATACCCCTCCCCCTTGTGTACGTTTTAATTCTATATATTTAAATGGTGATGGTGAACATTATAATATTAAGTTCTTAACTTTCTTTCCCTACTCCCTTTTAAGTTACTTGCGTCACGGATCTCATCCCTTGATAGCCACTACTGGCTTGGGAACGGATACATATATCTTCCTCTAACAACATCAGAGTGAGAACCCCGTTGCGTCCCGAG
Source organism: Procambarus clarkii (assembly GCF_020424385.1). Taxonomy (NCBI): domain Eukaryota; kingdom Metazoa; phylum Arthropoda; class Malacostraca; order Decapoda; family Cambaridae; genus Procambarus; species Procambarus clarkii. The sequence continues at coordinate 8,988 of NW_025570315.1, forward strand.
AGGGCCGTAACATAATTGGCATCCCCAGCGGGATCCGTCCCCTTGTTAAGTATGTTTGACAGGGGTGGTGAAGTGGCGTAATCCCTGTAAATAATTCCCCCTGTGTGTGACGATTGTGACGTTATACGTCCTGTGCGGTGCTCAGAGTGACTAAGTGCGATATTGTGCAGTGCGGTGCTCGCTGTGATTAAGCGATTAAGTGCAATATTGACTAGTGCGGTGCTCAGTGATTTAGTGCAATATTGTAGAGCGAAGTGTTCGCTTGGACTCAGTGCAATATTGGGTAGTGCGGTGCCCGGAGTGATTACGTGCAATATTGGCAAGTGCAGTGTTTGGTGCGATAAAGTGCAATATTGGCATAGAACAGTGCTCGGTGTGTTAAGTGCTAACGTGTAAGCAGTGTGTTAAGTGCTAAGTGTTCCATCTGTGACAATGGCAGACAAAGCTACCATTGATGATCTGGACGAGGTTCAGGCTTTTCTGAACAGAGAAGATTGTCTTGCCAGATTAAAATATCTGAGTAAACCAGAGCTTGTACTAGTGAGCGCCTACCTGGAGATAAAGATCCGTGCCAGTGATTCCCGTGTGGAGATCTTGTCCAAGGTACACCGGCACCTGAAGGCAGAAGAGAAACAGGAAGGCGAGACTCCTAGTACAAAGGAAAGTGCAGACATAGCTTCCACGGAAAAGGAAGATAAGGGCAGTGACATTGACAGTGATGCAGGTGAGCTTAATATCAGCTTCCTAACAGTCAAAATGCGTGCCCTAGAGATCAATCGTGAGATAGAGTGGAAGAAGTTAGAATTAGAACGGGAATTAAAAGATAAAGAAATGGAGATGAAAGAAAAAGAATTGGCGATGAGGCGTTTAGAATTAGAACGAGAAAGAGAAAAAGAAGAACGAGAAAGAGAAGAGAGACGGGAGAGAGAAGAACGAGAACGAGAGAGAGAAGAACGAGAAAGAGAAGAGAAACGAGAGAGAGAAGAACGAGAAAGAGAAGAGAAACGAGAGAGAGAAGAACGAGAAAGAGAAGAGAGACGAGAGAGAGAAGAACGAGAACGAGAGAGAGAAGAACGAGAGCGAGAAAGGGAGGAAAGAGAGAGACAACATGAACTAGAAGTTTTGCGATTAGGCGGTGGTCGGAGGCAAACAACGGACACCAGTAGCTTCGATCCGGTACGCAACATCAAAATGGTCCCCAAATTCCATGAGAAGGAAGTGTCAAAATTCTTTGCAGCCTTCGAGAAAGTCGCTGCCTCTTTGGAGTGGCCAAGGGAGAATTGGGCCATCATGATACAGTCAGTCTTGACTGGGAAGGCCCAAATCGCCTACTCTACGTTATCCCTTGACGACTCCAGCGATTATGACAAGGTGAAGAAGGTTGTGCTCATGGCGTACCAATTGGTACCTGAGGCTTATAGGCAAAAGTTCAGAAACCTGAAGAAGACCTCAGAGCACACTTTTACCGAATTCGCCACGATCAAGGAGCGACTTTTCCAGGAATGGTGTACCTCTCGGAAGGTGGAGACCAGGGAAGACCTCGAACAGCTGATTCTGCTCGAGGACTTCAAGGATTGTTTGTCTGGAGACCTCAAGACGTACTTAGAGGAACAGCAGGTAGAGACCTTGAGTGCAGCAGCCACCATGGCTGAAGAGTATATCCTGACTCATAGGCCGTCTGCTAAGTACGTCCCGAGGAATTACCAGCGCCGGTTTGACAGACCTCAGGACGATGAAGAGACTCCCGTCCCACGAAGCGCTAAGAAGACGCCCCCAAGTAGCCCCCGAAGAACAAGTCCTAGTAGTCCGAAACACCGTAGTCCAAGGAGGAATATGGTGTGCTGGACTTGTGGGCAGAAAGGGCACGTAGCTGCTAGGTGCCGAGGCAGAAGAGGTGGCAGCGCACGAAGGGAGGTGATGTTGATGAGCTGTGTTACACCACCAGCAGGAAACCAGTCTACGACGAAGCAGGAAGGACCAAGTTTGTTGGCCCCTCACACTTCAACCGGGTATGTAACGAGTGATCATGCTGGTAGATCAGTTGTAGTGCTCAGAGATAGTGGAGCAGCCCAGTCCCTGATCGTGAAGAGCTCGTTACCCGAGGGAGTAAGTGTGGATGGGAGACCAGAGGTTGTCCTGGTTGGGTTTCCTAGGACGCAGTATATCGCCCCCTTAGTGTCAGTACATCTCGACTCGCCTTATTTCAGCGGCACATGCGCGTTGGCAGTAGTCGATACCCTCCCTGTGGCTGGGGTTGACGTGGTACTAGCCAACGACTTGGTGACCTATTGGAGCATCAATAGTCCCAAGGTTGCGGACGAGTCTACCGGAACAGAACGGTCTGAGGTAACAGGCAATGGTAATGTCCAGGTAAAGACAGACCCGGATTTGAACATGTCTAATTTGTCCTCTCCCCCGCAGATCGACAGTTATTTAGCAGTGTCTCCTGATTCTTCTCTCGACAAGGAACATGAGGTTACGATGGCAGAAGTACCTGAGCTAGAAAAGAGGCCTTGTGTGCAGACACCCACGAATACCAACGAGTCTGGAGCGAAGGCTGAGGTGTGCTTGCGGTATGGCAAGTTACAGCGTGTAGTGGACCAGCCAGAGATTCCCCAGACGTCAGAGGTATGTGAGGTGTGTTCAAAAGGTCTAGTGCCCTCTTTGGTCCAAGCCAGGCTAGTGGATGGTGCCGGCTATGGACATGACAAGCTCAGGAAACTTATCCCTCGACTTACCAAATGTTTCCTATCGGTATTTTGTTTGTTTTTCGTATGTGTTCTTGTTTGTGCTCTCAGTGAGGACCGGTGGACGACCCGACGAATGATGGCTCCCATGAACATCGTGAAGAGGTCCCAGGGATTAGAGATTTGTACTGCAGGTGTTGCAGTTGAAGGAGGGACCTGGAAGGTGATAATTGATACAGGAGGTACGACATGTGATAATATGAGTGACTGTTTCCGACAGGTTGACACCCCCCGCGTGACTGCTGAGCCTCAACACAGCGTTATGCGGAACGTTGGTCGACCTGACGGTGGCAGAGCGAATGCCACCTGCGACGTACGAGCAGCCCTGTGGAAACTAGGTTTAAGCCTAGTAGAAGAGTATGCAGTAAGTATTGTTTTACCCGCTGTCGCTATCACTCTGAATTATCAGACCCCTGTATTCCAGGTTCCTGTCTCCCTGAAGGACCATCGGACCGGCACCAGAAATGCCGTCTGTGGTCAGCCATCATCGGTGCCACGACATAAGGAAGTGTCGAGTCACCCCAGATCGTGTCTACACCGATCCTTACTCGAGAGGTGTGAGGTTATGCTCCGGATTAACATCTCGGTGGAGACGGTGAAGATGTGGAAGATTACACCAGGCAGGACCTTGCCTTCAATTTTAAAGTTCCCGTTGTGCCGGAATTGCCCAGTAGGACAGTTCTGTAGACGAGACAGCCTCACCATTCCAGATTATAATGCATGTGTGTCCATTTGGAGTTGTGTCGTCGTACTAATTTGGTTTGTGTTTCTTTTTATAGAACCCCAAACCAAATTCCTTTTGGTGGGGAGGTGTTACGAACCCGGATCCAGCGTCCGAGCAAGGAGCAGTAACAACTACGCCATCTGTGGGTCAGCTCCTGAAACCCCCGCCAAACGAACGACGACACCGGATGTGGACGGCGAATATCGGCCACAAGGGCCAGTTTCCAGTCCTGTGCAGCTCCCAACACAGCCGCTCCTGACCTCTGGTGAGGTGGTGCTCCGACGACAGCGCCATCTATGGACTGGATACGTCAGGTGTTTGCGCCCGAGCCCGTAAGTGTGGCGGTTTAGTGTCCCAGTTATTGATGACGTGTCTGTTTACAGAGTCGACCTGGGACCACTGTGTTGAAGGTTGAGGCAGTCTACCCGAGGCAGCCAGTCTCCATACTGTGAAGTTTGCTGCAGCTGTTGTGACGTCGTCCCCCCGGAAGAACACTGTGGTGTGTTAGCCTGCCAGTGGAGTGGCAGTGAAAGGATTTACCCGGGACCGACTGTTGGAGACGATAATCCACTGGGGTATTGAGGACAGGAGGGTGATTTGTGATATCACACGAGACTCCTGTCTAGGGCGTACCCCTTTTATCGTTCGTGGAGTGGCCGTACCAGCCTTGGTGGCTCAGTACCTGCCAGCAGACCTGCTGGACGTGTGGTTGACGGCCTCCACGACGGTGCCCCCAGTGGACCTGTGTTTTGGCTGACCTGTGGCCAGGGTAGGCTCGGCATTCTCAGAAGACACGTCTTGAGGCCACGAAGAAAGCACCGCGGACTCAGCACCTAGCTTCTTGATCAAGAGTCTTCAGCAGAAGACTAGATTGTGCATGATCCCCTTTGTAAAGTGTTAATACCCCTCCCCCTTGTGTACGTTTTAATTCTATATATTTAAATGGTGATGGTGAACATTATAATATTAAGTTCTTAACTTTCTTTCCCTACTCCCTTTTAAGTTACTTGCGTCACGGATCTCATCCCTTGATAGCCACTACTGGCTTGGGAACGGATACATATATCTTCCTCTAACAACATCAGAGTGAGAACCCCGTTGCGTCCCGAGAGGGCCGTAACAGAGGTCTATATTCGTACTGCTGTTCCTGCGAAGACCTCCGTTGTTGCCGTCCTTTTTGACCTGGAAAAGACTTAGACATTACCTGGCGGTATCATATTCTGTCTCAACTTCATTCTTTTGGCCTATGTGGGAATCTCCCTCTCTTCCTCCAGAGTTTCCTCTTTCGTCGTTCCTTTCGTGTGCAGCTTGGTTCCACTCTCTCTGCCTCTTTTAGGCAGTATGAGGGTGTACCCCAGGGTAGTGTTCTGAGCACTACTCTTTTTCTAGTTACCAAATTTTAAGTTTCTTTTTATACCCAACATATGCCAAGTACTGAAAGCGGCAGTGAGTCACATTTTGCACAAACTCCCCTGCAAATTTTCAAAATATAGCAAACATCCCAATTTCGAGGCCTGAGCCATATTTTGGAGCCAAATTCTGGCTCTCTACACGTATTCGCAGTTTGAAATTACGACTTTTTATACCCAACATATGCCAAGTACTGAGAGAAGCATTTGATCACATTTGTCCCAAACCTCCCTGCAGTTTTCAAAATATCCCAAACATCCCAATTTCGAGGCCTGAGCCATATTTTGGAGCCAAATTCTGGCTCTATGCACGTATTCGCAGTTTGATATTACGACTTTTTATACCCAACATATGCCAAGTACTGAAAGCGGCAGTGAGTCACATTTTGCACAAACTCCCCTGCAGTTTTCAAAATATCCCAAACATCCCAATTTCGAGGCCTGAGCCATATTTTGGAGCCAAATTCTGGCTCTCTGCACGAATTCGCAGTTTAATATTAAGCCTTTTTTATGCCCAACATATGCGAAGTAATGAAAGCGGCGTTTGGTCACATTTGTCCCAAACCTCCCTTCAGTTTTCAAAATATCCCAAACATCCCAATATCGAGGCCTGAGCCATATTTTGAAACCAAATTCTGGCTCTCTGCACGTATTCGCAGTTTGATATTACGACTTTTTATACCCAACATATGCCAAGTACTGAAAGCGGCAGTGAGTCACATTTTGCGCAAAACTCCCCTGCAGTTTTCAAAATACCCCAAATATCCCAATTTCGAGGCCTGAGCGATATTTTGGAGCCAAATTCTAGCTCATTGCACGTATTCGCAGTTTGAAAATACGACTTTTTATACCCAACATATGCTAAGTACTGAAAGCGGCAGTGAGTCACATTTTGCACAAACCCCCCTGCAGTTTTCAAAATATCCCAAACATCCCAATTTCGAGGCCTGAGCCATATTTTGGAGCCAAATTCTGGCTCTCTGCACGTATTCGCAGTTTGAAATTACGACTTTTTTTATACCCAACATATGCGAAGTACTGAAATCGGAGTTTGGTCACATTTGTCCCAAACCTCCCTGCAGTTTTCAAAATATCCCAAACATCCTTATGTCTAGGCCTGAGCCATATTTTTGAAGCCAAATTCTGGCTCTCTGCACGTATTCGCAGTTTGATATTACGACTTTTTATACCCAACATATGCCAAGTACTGAAAGCGGCAGTGAGTCACATTTTGCGCAAAACTCCCCTGCAGTTTTCAAAATACCCCAAACATCCCAATTTCGAGGCCTGAGCGATATTTTGGAGCCAAATTCTAGCTCATTGCACGTATTCGCAGTTTGAAAATACGACTTTTTATACCCAACATATGCCAAGTACTGAAAGCGGCAGTGAGTCACATTTTGCACAAACCCCCCTGCAGTTTTCAAAATATTCCAAATATCCCAATTTCGAGGCCTGAGCAATATTTTGGAGCCAAATTCTGGCTCTCTGCACGTATTCGCAGTTTGAAATTACGACTTTTTTATACCCAACATATGGGAAGTACTGAAAGCGGCGTTTGGTCACATTTGTCCCAAACCTCCCTGCAGTTTTCAAAATATCCAAAATATCCCAATTTCGAGGCGTGAGCCATATTTTGGAGCCAAATTCTGGCTCTCTGCACGTATTCGCAGTTTGAAATTACGACTTTTTTATTCCCAACATATGCCAAGTATTGAAAGCGGCGTTTGGTCATATTTGTCCCAAATTGGGATGTTTGCAATATTTTGAAAACTGCAGGGGAGTTTGTGCAAAATGTGACTCACTGCCACGTCCAGTACTTGGCATATGTTGGGTATAAAAATTCGTAATATCAAACTGCGAATACGTGCAGAGAGCCAGAATTTGGCTCAAAAATATGGATCAGGCCTCGAAATTGAGATATGTGGGATATTTTGAAAACTGCAGGGAGGTTTGGGACAAATGTGACCAAACGCCGCTTTCAGTACTTGGCATATGTAGGGTATAAAAAAGTCGCAATTTCAAACTTCGAATACGTGCAGAGAGCCAGAATTTGGCTCCAAAATATGGCTCAGGCCTCGATATTAGGATGTTTGGGATATTTTGAAAACTGCAGGGGAGTTTGTGCAAAATGTGATTCACTGCCGCTTTCAGTACTTGGCATATGTTGGGTATAAAAAGTCGTAATTTCAAACTGTGAATACGTGCAGAGAGCCAGAATTTGGCTCCAAAATATGGCTCAGGCCTCGAAATTGGGATGTTTGGGATATTTTGAAAACTGAAGGGGGGATTGGGACAAATGTGACTAAACGCCGCTTTCAGTACTTGGCATATGTTGGGTATAAAAGAGTCGTTATTTCAAACTGTGAATAAGTGCAGAGAGCCAGAATTTGGCTCCAAAATATGGCTCAGGCCTCGAAATTGGGATATTTGGGATATTTTGAAAACTGCAGGGGAGTTTGTGCAAAATGTGGCTCACTGCCGCTTTCAGTACTTGGCATATTTTGGGTATAAAAAGTCGTAATTTCAAACTGCGAATACGTGCAGAGAGCCTGAATTTGGCTCCAAAATATGGCTCAGGCCTCAAAATTGGGATGTTTGGGATATTTTGAAAACTGCAGGGGGGGATTGGGACAAATGTGACCAAACGCCGCTTTCAGTACTTGGCATATGTTGGGTATAAAAAGTCGTAATTTCAAACTGCGAATACGTGCAGAGAGCCAGAATTTGGCTCCAAAATATGGCTCAGGCCTCGAAATTGGGATATTTTGGATATTTCGAAAACTGCAGGGGAGTTTGTGCAAAATGTGACTCACTGCCGCTTTCAGTACTTGGCATATGTTGGGTATAAAAAGTCGTAATATCAAACTGCGAATACGTGCAGAGAGCCAGAATTTGGCTCCAAAATATGGCTCAGGCCTCGAAATTGGGATATTTGGGATATTTTGAAAACTGCAGGGAGGTTTGGGACAAATGTGACCAAACGCCGCTTTCAGTACTTGGCATATGTTGGGTATAAAAAGTCGTAATTTCAAACTGCGAATACGTGCAGAGAGCCAGAATTTGGCTCCAAAATATGGCTCAGGCCTCGAAATTGGGATGTTTGGGATATTTTGAAAACTGCAGGGGGGTTTGGGACAAATGTGACCAAACGCCGCTTTCAGTACTTGGCATATGTTGGGTATAAAAAGTCGTAATTTCAAACTGCGAATACGTGCAGAGAGCCAGAATTTGGCTCCAAAATATGGCTCAGGCCTCGAAATTGGGAAGTTTGGGATATTTTGAAAACTGCAGGGAGGTTTGGGACAAATGTGACCATATGCCGCTTTCAGTACTTCGAATATGTTGGGTATAAAAAAGTCGCAATTTCAAAAAGCGAATAGGTGCAGAGAGCCAGAATTTGGCTCTAAAATATGGCTCAGGCCTCGAAATTGGGATGTTTGGGATATTTTGAAAACTGCAGGGGAGTTTGTGCAAAATGTGACTCACTGCCTCGTCCAGTACTTGGCATATGTTGGGTATAAAAAGTCGTAATATCAAACTGCGAATACGTGCAGAGAGCCAAAATTTGGCTCCAAAATATGGCTCAGGCCTCGAAATTGAGATATTTGGGATATTTTGAAAACTGCAAGGAAGTTTGGGACAAATGTGACCAAACGCCGCTTTCAGTACTTGGCATATGTTGGGTATAAAAAGTCGGAATTTCAAACTGCGAATAAGTGCAGAGAGCCAGAATTTTGCTCCAAAATATGGCTCAGGCCTCGAAATTGGGATGTTTGGGATATTTGAAAAACTGCAGGGGGGATTGGGCAAATGTGACCAAACGCCGCTTTCAGTACTTGGCATATGTTGGGTATAAAAAGTCGTAATTTCAAACTGCGAATACGTGCAGAGAGCCAGAATTTGGCTCCAAAATATGGCTCAGGCCTCGAAATTGGGATGTTTGGGATATTTTGAAAACTGCAGGGGAATTTGTGCAAAATGTGACCTCACTGCCGCTTTCAGTACTTGGCATATGTTGGGTATAAAAAGTCGTAATTTCAAACTGCGAATACGTGCAGAGAGCCAGAATTTGGCTCCAAAATATGGCTCAGGCCTCGAAATTGGGATGTTTGGGATATTTTGAAAACTGCAGGGGGGTTTGGGACAAATGTGACCAAACGCCGTTTTCAGTACTTGGCATATGTTGGGTATAAAAAGTCGTAATTTCAAACTGCGAATACGTGCAGAGAGCCAGAATTTGGCTCCAAAATATGGCTCAGGCCTCGAAATTGGGATGTTTGGGATATTTTGAAAACTGCAGGGGGGTTTGGGACAAATGTGACCAAACGCCGCTTTCAGTACTTGGCATATGTTGGGTATAAAAAAGTCGTAATTTCAAACTGCGAATACGTGCAGAGAGCCAGAATTTGGCTCCAAAATATGGCTCAGGCCTCGAAATTGGGATATTTGGGATATTTCGAAAACTGCAGGGGAGTTTGTTCGAAATGTGACTCACTGCCGCTTTCAGGACTTGGCATATGTTGGGTATAAAAAGTCGTAATTTCAAACTGCGAATACGTGCATAGAGCCAGAATTTGGCTCCAAAATATTGCTGAGGCCTCGAAATTGGGATGTTTGGGATATTTTGAAAACTGCGGGGGGGGTTTGGGACAAATGTGACCAAACGCCGCTTTCAGTACTTGGCTTATGTTGGGTATAAAAAAGTCGTAATTTCAAACTGCGAATACGTGCAGAGACCCAGAATTTTGCTCCAAAATATAGCTCAGGCCTCGAAATTGGGATGTTTGGGATATTTTGAAAACTGCGGGGGGGTTTGGGACAAATGTGACCAAACGCATTGGCATATGTTGGGTATAAAAAGTCGTAATTTTAAACTGCGAGTATGTGCAGAGAGCCAGAATTTTGCTCCAAAATATGGCTCAGGCCTCGAAATTGGGATGTTTGGGATATTTTGAAAACTGCGGGGGGTTTGGGACAAATGTGACCAAACGCCGCTTTCAGTACTTGCCATATGTTGGGTATAAAAAAGTCGCAATTTCAAACTGCGAATACGTGCAGAAAGCCAGAATTTGGCTCCAAAATATGGCTCAGGCCTCGAAATTGGGATATTTGGGATATTTCGAAAACTGCAGGGAAGTTTGTGCAAAATGTGACTCACTGCCGCTTTCAGGACTTGGCATATGTTGGGTATAAAAAGTCGTAATTTCAAACTGCGAATAAGTGCAGAGAGCCAGAATTTGGCTCCAAAATATGGCTCAGGCCTCGAAATTGGGATTTTTGGGATATTTTGAAAACTGCAGGGGGGTTTGGGACAAATGTGACCAAACGCCGCTTTCAGTACTTGGCATATGTTGGGTATAAAAAGTCGTAATTTCAAACTGCGAATACGTGCAGAGAGCCAGAATTTGGCTCCAAAATATGGCTCAGGCCTCGAAATTGGGATGTTTGGGATATTTTGAAAACTGCAGGGGGGTTTGGGACAAATGTGACCAAACGCCGCTTTCAGTACTTGGCATATGTTGGGTATAAAAAGTCGTAATTTCAAACTGCGAATACGTGCAGAGAGCCAGAATTTGGCTCCAAAATATGGCTCAGGCCTCGAAATTGGGATGTTTGGGATATTTTGAAAACTGCAGGGGGGTTTGGGACAAATGTGACCAACGCCGCTTTCAGTACTTGGCATATGTTGGGTATAAAAAGTCGTAATTTCAAACTGCGAATACGTGCAGAGAGCCAGAATTTGGCTCCAAAATATGGCTCAGGCCTCGAAATTGGGATGTTTGGGATATTTTGAAAACTGCAGGGGGGTTTGGGACAAATGTGACCAAACGCCGCTTTCAGTACTTGGCATATGTTGGGTATAAAAAGTCGTAATTTCAAACTGCGAATACGTGCAGAGAGCCAGAATTTGGCTCCAAAATATGGCTCAGGCCTCGAAATTGGGATGTTTGGGATATTTTGAAAACTGCAGGGGGGTTTGGGACAAATGTGACCAAACGCCGCTTTCAGTACTTGGCATATGTTGGGTATAAAAAAGTCGTAATTTCAAACTGCGAATACGTGCAGAGAGCCAGAATTTGGCTCCAAAATATGGCTCAGGCCTCGAAATTGGGATATTTGGGATATTTCGAAAACTGCAGGGGAGTTTGTGCAAATGTGACCACTGCCGCTTTCAGGACTTGGCATATGTTGGGTATAAAAAGTCGTAATTTCAAACTGCGAATACGTGCAGAGAGCCAGAATTTGGCTCCAAAATATGGCTCAGGCCTCGAAATTGGGATGTTTGGGATATTTTGAAAACTGCAGGGGGGTTTGGGACAAATGTGACCAAACGCCGCTTTCAGTACTTGGCATATGTTGGGTATAAAAAGTCGTAATTTCAAACTGCGAATACGTGCAGAGAGCCAGAATTTGGCTCCAAAATATGGCTCAGGCCTCGAAATTGGGATGTTTGGGATATTTTGAAAACTGCAGGGGGGTTTGGGACAAATGTGACCAAACGCCGCTTTCATACTTGGCATATGTTGGGTATAAAAAGTCGTAATTTCAAACTGCGAATACGTGCAGAGAGCCAGAATTTGGCTCCAAAATATGGCTCAGGCCTCGAAATTCGGATATTTGGCATATTTCGAAAACTGCAGGGGAGTTGGTTCAAAATGTGACTCACTGCCGCTTTCAGGACTTGACATATGTTCCGTATAAAAAGTCGTAATTTCAAACTGCGAATACGTGCAGAGAGCCAGAATTTGGCTCCAAAATATGGCTCAGGCCTCGAAATTGGGATGTTTGGGATATTTTGAAAACTGCAGGGGGGTTTGGGACAAATGTGACCAAACGCCGCTTTCAGTACTTGGCATATGTTGGGTATAAAAAGACGTAATTTCAAACTGCGAATACGTGCAGAGAGCCAGAATTTTGCTCCAAAATATGGCTCAGGCCTCGAAATTGGGATGTTTGGGATATTTTGAAAACTGCAGGGGGGTTTGGGACAAATGTGACCAAACGCCGCTTTCAGTACTTGGCATATGTTGGGTATAAAAAGTCGTAATTTCAAACTGCGAATACGTGCAGAGAGCCAGAATTTGGCTCCAAAATATGGCTCAGGCCTCGAAATTGGGATGTTTGGGATATTTTGAAAACTGCAGGGGAGTTTGTGCAAAATGTGACTCACTGCCGCTTTCAGTACTTGGCATATGTTGGGTATAAAAAGTCGTAATTTCAAACTGCGAATACGTGCAGAGAGCCAGAATTTGGCTCCAAAATATGGCTCAGGCCTCGAAATTGGGATGTTTGGGATATTTTGAAAACTGCAGGGGAGTTTGGGACAAATGTGACCAACGCCGCTTTCAGTACTTGGCATATGTTGGGTATAAAAAGTCGTAATTTCAAACTGCGAATACGTGCAGAGAGCCAGAATTTGGCTCCAAAATATGGCTCAGGCCTCGAAATTGGGATGTTTGGGATATTTTGAAAACTGCAGGGGGGTTTGGGACAAATGTGACCAAACGCCGCTTTCAGTACTTGGCATATGTTGGGTATAAAAAGTCGTAATTTCAAACTGCGAATACGTGCAGAGAGCCAGAATTTGGCTCCAAAATATGGCTCAGGCCTCGAAATTGGGATGTTTGGGATATTTTGAAAACTGCAGGGGGGTTTGGGACAAATGTGACCAAACGCCGCTTTCAGTACTTGGCATATGTTGGGTATAAAAAGTCGTAATTTCAAACTGCGAATACGTGCAGAGAGCCAGAATTTGGCTCCAAAATATGGCTCAGGCCTCGAAATTGGGATGTTTGGGATATTTTGAAAACTGCAGGGGGGTTTGGGACAAATGTGACCAAACGCCGCTTTCAGTACTTGGCATATGTTGGGTATAAAAAGTCGTAATTTCAAACTGCGAATACGTGCAGAGAGCCAGAATTTGGCTCCAAAATATGGCTCAGGCCTCGAAATTGGGATGTTTGGGATATTTTGAAAACTGCAGGGGAGTTTGTGCAAATGTGACTCACTGCCGCTTTCAGTACTTGGCATATGTTGGGTATAAAAAGTCGTAATTTCAAACTGCGAATACGTGCAGAGAGCCAGAATTTGGCTCCAAAATATGGCTCAGGCCTCGAAATTGGGATGTTTGGGATATTTTGAAAACTGCAGGGGGGTTTGGGACAAATGTGACCAAACGCCGCTTTCAGTACTTGGCATATGTTGGGTATAAAAAGTCGTAATTTCAAACTGCGAATACGTGCAGAGAGCCAGAATTTGGCTCCAAAATATGGCTCAGGCCTCGAAATTGGGATATTTGGGATATTTTGAAAACTGCAGGGGAGTTTGTGCAAATGTGACTCACTGCCGCTTTCAGGACTTGGCATATGTTGGGTATAAAAAGTCGTAATTTCAAACTGCGAATACGTGCAGAGAGCCAGAATTTGGCTCCAAAATATGGCTCAGGCCTCGAAATTGGGATGTTTGGGATATTTTGAAAACTGCAGGGGGGTTTGGGACAAATGTGACCAAACGCCGCTTTCAGTACTTGGCATATGTTGGGTATAAAAAGTCGTAATTTCAAACTGCGAATACGTGCAGAGAGCCAGAATTTGGCTCCAAAATATGGCTCAGGCCTCGAAATTGGGATATTTGGGATATTTTGAAAACTGCAGGGGAGTTTGTGCGAAATGTGACTCACTGCCGCTTTCAAGACTTGGCATATGATGGGTATAAAAAGTCGTAAATTCAAACTGCGAAAACGTGCAGAGAGCCAGAACTTGGCTCTAAAATATGGCTCAGGCCTCGAAATTGGGATGTTTGGGATATTTTGAAAACTGCAGGGGAGTTTGTGACAAATGTGACTCACTGCCGCTTTCAGACTTGGCATATGTTGGGTATAAAAAGTCGTAATTTCAAACTGCGAATACGTGCAGAGAGCCAGAATTTGGCTCCAAAATATGGCTCAGGCCTCGAAATTGGGATGTTTGGGATATTTTGAAAACTGCAGGGGAGTTTGTGACAAATGTGACTCACTGCCGCTTTCAGTACTTGGCATATGTTGGGTATAAAAAGTCGTAATTTCAAACTGCGAATACGTGCAGAGAGCCAGAATTTGGCTCCAAAATATGGCTCAGGCCTCGAAATTGGGATGTTTGGGATATTTTGAAAACTGCAGGGGGGTTTGGGACAAATGTGACCAAACGCCGCTTTCAGTACTTGGCATATGTTGGGTATAAAAAGTCGTAATTTCAAACTGCGAATACGTGCAGAGAGCCAGAATTTGGCTCCAAAATATGGCTCAGGCCTCGAAATTGGGATGTTTGGGATATTTTGAAAACTGCAGGGGAGTTTGGGACAAATGTGACCAACTGCCGCTTTCAGTACTTGGCATATGTTGGGTATAAAAAGTCGTAATTTCAAACTGCGAATACGTGCAGAGAGCCAGAATTTGGCTCCAAAATATGGCTCAGGCCTCGAAATTGGGATGTTTGGGATATTTTGAAAACTGCAGGGGGGTTTGGGACAAATGTGACCAAACGCCGCTTTCAGTACTTGGCATATGTTGGGTATAAAAAGTCGTAATTTCAAACTGCGAATACGTGCAGAGAGCCAGAATTTGGCTCCAAAATATGGCTCAGGCCTCGAAATTGGGATGTTTGGGATATTTTGAAAACTGCAGGGGGGTTTGTGCAAATGTGACTCACTGCCGCTTTCAGTACTTGGCATATGTTGGGTATAAAAAGTCGTAATTTCAAACTGCGAATACGTGCAGAGAGCCAGAATTTGGCTCCAAAATATGGCTCAGGCCTCGAAATTGGGATGTTTGGGATATTTTGAAAACTGCAGGGGGGTTTGGGAAAAATGTGACCAAACGCCGCTTTCAGTACTTGGCATATGTTGGGTATAAAAAGTCGTAATTTCAAACTGCGAATACGTGCAGAGAGCCAGAATTTGGCTCCAAAATATGGCTCAGGCCTCGAAATTGGGATGTTTGGGATATTTGAAAACTGCAGGGGAGTTTGTGCGAAATGTGACTCACTGCCGCTTTCAGTACTTGGCATATGTTGGGTATAAAAAGTCGTAATTTCAAACTGCGAATACGTGCAGAGAGCCAGAATTTGGCTCCAAAATATGGCTCAGGCCTCGAAATTGGGATGTTTGGGATATTTTGAAAACTGCAGGGGAGTTTGTGCAAATGTGACTCACTGCCGCTTTCAGTACTTGGCATATGTTGGGTATAAAAAGTCGTAATTTCAAACTGCGAATACGTGCAGAGAGCCAGAATTTGGCTCCAAAATATGGCTCAGGCCTCGAAATTGGGATGTTTGGGATATTTTGAAAACTGCAGGGAGGTTTGGGACAAATGTGACCAAACGCCGCTTTCAGTACTTGGCATATGTTGGGTATAAAAAGTCGTAATTTCAAACTGCGAATACGTGCAGAGAGCCAGAATTTGGCTCCAAAATATGGCTCAGGCCTCGAAATTGGGATGTTTGGGATATTTTGAAAACTGCAGGGGGGTTTGGGACAAATGTGACCAAACGCCGCTTTCAGTACTTGGCATATGTTGGGTATAAAAAGTCGTAATTTCAAACTGCGAATACGTGCAGAGAGCCAGAATTTGGCTCCAAAATATGGCTCAGGCCTCGAAATTGGGATGTTTGGGATATTTTGAAAACTGCAGGGGAGTTTGGGACAAATGTGACTCACTGCCGCTTTCAGTACTTGGCATATGTTGGGTATAAAAAGTCGTAATTTCAAACTGCGAATACGTGCAGAGAGCCAGAATTTGGCTCCAAAATATGGCTCAGGCCTCGAAATTGGGATGTTTGGGATATTTTGAAAACTGCAGGGGAGTTTGTGCAAATGTGACTCACGCCGCTTTCAGTACTTGGCATATGTTGGGTATAAAAAGTCGT
Source organism: Procambarus clarkii (assembly GCF_020424385.1). Taxonomy (NCBI): domain Eukaryota; kingdom Metazoa; phylum Arthropoda; class Malacostraca; order Decapoda; family Cambaridae; genus Procambarus; species Procambarus clarkii. Next base: position 24,772 of record NW_025570315.1, read on the forward strand.
AATTTCAAACTGCGAATACGTGCAGAGAGCCAGAATTTGGCTCCAAAATATGGCTCAGGCCTCGAAATTGGGATGTTTGGGATATTTTGAAAACTGCAGGGGAGTTTGTGCGAAATGTGACTCACTGCCGCTTTCAAGACTTGGCATATGTTGGGTATAAAAAGTCGTAATTTCAAACTGCGAATACGTGCAGAGAGCCAGAATTTGGCTCCAAAATATGGCTCAGGCCTCGAAATTGGGATGTTTGGGATATTTTGAAAACTGCAGGGGGGTTTGGGACAAATGTGACCAAACGCCGCTTTCAGTACTTGGCATATGTTGGGTATAAAAAGTCGTAATTTCAAACTGCGAATACGTGCAGAGAGCCAGAATTTGGCTCCAAAATATGGCTCAGGCCTCGAAATTGGGATGTTTGGGATATTTTGAAAACTGCAGGGGAGTTTGTGCGAAATGTGACTCACTGCCGCTTTCAGTACTTGGCATATGTTGGGTATAAAAAGTCGTAATTTCAAACTGCGAATACGTGCAGAGAGCCAGAATTTGGCTCCAAAATATGGCTCAGGCCTCGAAATTGGGATGTTTGGGATATTTTGAAAACTGCAGGGGGGTTTGGGACAAATGTGACCAAACGCCGCTTTCAGTACTTGGCATATGTTGGGTATAAAAAAGTCGTAATTTCAAACTGCGAATACGTGCAGAGAGCCAGAATTTGGCTCCAAAATATGGCTCAGGCCTCGAAATTGGGATGTTTGGGATATTTTGAAAACTGCAGGGAGGTTTGGGACAAATGTGACCAAACGCCGCTTTCAGTACTTGGCATATGTTGGGTATAAAAAGTCGTAATTTCAAACTGCGAATACGTGCAGAGAGCCAGAATTTGGCTCCAAAATATGGCTCAGGCCTCGAAATTGGGATGTTTGGGATATTTGAAAACTGCAGGGGAGTTTGTGCAAATGTGACTCACTGCCGCTTTCAGTACTTGGCATATGTTGGGTATAAAAAGTCGTAATTTCAAACTGCGAATACGTGCAGAGAGCCAGAATTTGGCTCCAAAATATGGCTCAGGCCTCGAAATTGGGATGTTTGGGATATTTTGAAAACTGCAGGGGGGTTTGGGACAAATGTGACCAAACGCCGCTTTCAGTACTTGGCATATGTTGGGTATAAAAAGTCGTAATTTCAAACTGCGAATACGTGCAGAGAGCCAGAATTTGGCTCCAAAATATGGCTCAGGCCTCGAAATTGGGATATTTGGGATATTTCGAAAACTGCAGGGGAGTTTGTGCGAAATGTGACTCACTGCCGCTTTCAGTACTTGGCATATGTTGGGTATAAAAAGTCGTAATTTCAAACTGCGAATACGTGCAGAGAGCCAGAATTTGGCTCCAAAATATGGCTCAGGCCTCGAAATTGGGATGTTTGGGATATTTTGAAAACTGCAGGGGAGTTTGTGGACAAATGTGACTCACTGCCGCTTTCAGTACTTGGCATATGTTGGGTATAAAAAGTCGTAATTTCAAACTGCGAATACGTGCAGAGAGCCAGAATTTGGCTCCAAAATATGGCTCAGGCCTCGAAATTGGGATGTTTGGGATATTTTGAAAACTGCAGGGGAGTTTGTGCGAAATGTGACTCACTGCCGCTTTCA
>NW_025570316.1:0-11088 GCF_020424385.1 Procambarus clarkii
ACCAGTGTCCGGTGTGTTGTATCATACCAGTGTCCGGTGTGTTGTATCATACCAGTGTCCGGTGTGTTGTATCATACCAGTGTCCGGTGTGTTGTATCATACCAGTGTCCGGTGTGTTGTATCATACCAGTGTCCGGTGTGTTGTATCATACCAGTGTCCGGTGTGTTGTATCATACCAGTGTCCAGTGTGTTGTATCATACCAGTGTCCGGTGAGTTGTATCATACCAGTGTCCAGTGTGTTGTATCATACCAGTGTCCAGTGTGTTGTATCATACCAGTGTCCGGTGTGTTGTATCATACCAGTGTCCGGTGTGTTGTATCATACCAGTGTCCAGTGTGTTGTATCATACCAGTGTCCGGTGTGTTGTATCATACCAGTGTCCAGTGTGTTGTATCATACCAGTGTCCGGTGTGTTGTATCATACCAGTGTCCGGTGTGTTGTATCATACCAGTGTCCGGTGAGTTGTATCATACCAGTGTCCAGTGTGTTGTATCATACCAGTGTCCGGTGAGTTGTATCATACCAGTGTCCAGTGTGTTGTATCATACCAGTGTCCAGTGTGTTGTATCATACCAGTGTCCGGTGTGTTGTATCATACCAGTGTCCGGTGTGTTGTATCATACCAGTGTCCAGTGTGTTGTATCATACCAGTGTCCGGTGTGTTGTATCATACCAGTGTCCAGTGTGTTGTATCATACCAGTGTCCGGTGTGTTGTATCATACCAGTGTCCGGTGTGTTGTATCGTATCAGTGTCCAGTGTGTTGTATCATACCAGTGTCCGGTGTGTTGTATCATACCAGTGTCCGGTGTGTTGTATCATACCAGTGTCCGGTGTGTTGTATCATACCAGTGTCCAGTGTGTTGTATCATACCAGTGTCCGGTGTGTTGTATCATACCAGTGTCCGGTGTGTTGTATCATACCAGTGTCCGGTGTGTTGTATCATACCAGTGTCAAGTGGGTTGTATCATACCAGTGTCAAGTGGGTTGTATTATACCAGTGTCAAGTGGGTTGTATTATACCAGTGTCAAGTGGGTTGTATCATACCAGTGTATTAATGGTGGGTGCCCACAGCAGCTGAACTCCCCCCCCCTCCCCTTCCCCGTACACAGGCCGCCACACGTACACAACCCGTCACACGCACACAACCCGCCACACGCACACAACCCGCCACACGCACACAACCCGCCACACGCACACAACCCGTCACACGCACACAACCCGCCACACGCACACAACCCGTCACACGCACACAACCCGCCACACGCACACAACCCGCCACACGCACACAGGCCGCCACACGCACACAACCCGCCACACGCACACAACCCGCCACACGCACACAACCCGCCACACGCACACAGGCCGCCACACGCACACAACCCGCCACACGCACACAACCCGCCACACGCACACAACCCGCCACACGCACACAGCCCGCCACACGCACACAGCCCGCCACACGCACACAACCCGCCACACGCACACAACCCGCCACACGCACACAACCCGCCACACGCACACACTACAGTGCTAAAGACTGATGGCCAGGAACACAAAGAGCAACATTGTAAACTGACCTCCGGGAAGCGCGGAGAGCTCTCGCCGTCACTTCCCTGAGAGAGGCAGTAAGGAGATGAGTCTTGTGATGAATAATGTATAGTGCTCTGCTAGCCCGGTGCTCGGTGAATAATGAAGGTTCAATCTGGGTGATGTGAACATTTAATATTTGCTGCGGGCGGCCACAGAGAGTCCCTGATGATGGAGCGTGAGAGGGAGTGCTGCGCTGAGGCTGCTGGAGCCGTCACGGGGCCAGGGAGGGAGGCACAGCAGGAGGGAGGGATGGTAGGAGGGACTGAGGGAGAGAAGGAAGGAGGGAGAGAAGGAAGGAGGGAGAGAAGGATGGAGAAAGAGAGAGAATGAGGGAGAGAAGAAAGGAGAGAGAGAGAATGAGGGAGAGAAGGAAGGAGGGAGAGAAGGAAGGAGAGAGAGAGAGAATGAGGGAGAAAACCAGTGGTGGAGCATGTGAAGTGATCTTAAAAGTTTTTGTTATGGTGATGGAGGATAGAAGGAGGGAAGTGGGGGAGGGACGTAAATAAGCTGTGATAGGTGGGAGGAATATTATAGGTAAGATTATGGAATAAAGTAAGATCGAATGTAACAAGGTCTGGGAGATAGTTGTGCAGTTTGCAGACTTCCTCAGACCTTAGCCCCCAGGAATACTTACCTCAGAGTAGGTCTATGTATGTATTAACACGTTGTACTGAACGGGGTGAGAATAGCTTGAGCTACCTCATCCCTTTGTGTGTATTTTACCTCAATAAACTTATTCAATTTCAATTTCAGAGTAGGTGTGTGTGAGGCCTCAGTACTGGGCCGGGAAGACATGAGCGCGGGGCTCAACAACTTGTATCTTGTGCACTCTGTCCATAGTACTTGTTGGTACTATGAGTAAACTGTGAAGCAAAATACCTTACATGCCGTTTGCTTTGCGTTGGTTCGGAGGATCAGCGTTCCCTTTCTGGTGGGTGACCTGTTCAACCAAACTATTAGACGCGGCTGCTCGCAGCCTGACGAATCACAGCTCGCTTGACCATCTATATAGCCTTCGGAGGTGTTTATCAAGTTCTCTTTCGATTAAATCTCCATTAAGTTCACAAACTCTCATACAAATACAACAAGTTTCATGTTTTTCTATGCGTTTAAAACTTGTAACTTAACTACCTATAACAGGTTGATGGTTCAAGATGGGGTTAATGAGGTTCTTAATTAGCCCTTAACTCTCAATACTCCCTTGGCTCCGCCTAATTGGTCAGTTTATCCAGGACGCGAAATGTAGAGAAATGTTCTGTGATTCAGTCATCTGCCAGACTCTCGCTTGATACATGCGTCAGGCTGCACTCCCTGTGATGTGTGCCTCTGATGGCCAGCTGCACGGTACGCAGGGGACAACAGTACCAGCTGCACGGTACACAGGGGACAACAGTACCAGCTGCACGGTACACAGAGACAACAGTACCAGCTGCACGGTACACAGAGACAACAGTACCAGCTGCACGGCACACAGAGACAACAGTACCAGCTGCACGGTACACTGGGACAACAGTACCAGCTGCACGGTACACAGAGACAACAGTACCAGCTGCACGGTACTCTGGGACAACAGTACCAGCTGCACCATACACAGGGACAACAGTACCAGCTGCACGGTACACAGAGACAACAGTACCAGCTGCACGGTACTCTGGGACAACAGTACCAGCTGCACGGTTCACTGGGACAACAGTACCAGCTGCACGGTACACAGAGACAACAGTACCAGCTGCACGGTACTCTGGGACAACAGTACCAGCTGCACGGTACACTGGGACAACAGTACCAGCTGCACGGTACACAGAGACAACAGTACCAGCTGCACGATACACAGAGACAACAGTACCAGCTGCACGGTACACAAAGACAACAGTACCAGCTGCACGGTACACAGAGACAACAGTACCAGCTGCACGGTACACTGGGACAACAGTACCAGCTGCACGGTACACAGAGACAACAGTACCAGCTGCACGATACACAGAGACAACAGTACCAGCTGCACGGTACACAAAGACAACAGTACCAGCTGCACGGTACACAGAGACAACAGTACCAGCTGCACGGTACACAGAGACAACAGTACCAGCTGCACGGTACACTGGGACAACAGTACCAGCTGCACGGTACACAGAGACAACAGTACCAGCTGCACGGTACACAGGGGACAACAGTACCAGCTGCACGGTACACAGGGACAACAGTACCAGCTGCACGGCACACAGAGACAACAGTACCAGCTGCACCATACACAGAGACAACAGTACCAGCTGCACGGTACACAGAGACAACAGTACCAGCTGCACGGTACACAGAGACAACAGTACCAGCTGCACGGTACACAGAGACAACAGTACCAGCTGCACGGTACTCTGGGACAACAGTACCAGCTGCACGGTACACAGAGACAACAGTACCAGCTGCACGGTACACAGAGACAACCGTACCAGCTGCACGGTACACAGAGACAACAGTACCAGCTGCACGGTACATAGAGACAACAGTACCAGCTGCACGGTACACAGGGGACAACAGTACCAGCTGCACGGTACACAGAGACAACAGTACCAGCTGCACGGTACACAGAGACAACAGTACCAGCTGCACGGTACACAGAGACAACAGTACCAGCTGCACGGTACACAGAGACAACAGTACCAGCTGCACGGTACAAAGAGACAACAGTACCAGCTGCACGGTACCCAGAGACAACAGTACCAGCTGCACCGTACACAGGGACAACAGTACCAGCTGCACGGTACTCTGGGACAACAGTACCAGCTGCACGGTACACTGGGACAACAGTACCAGCTGCACGGTACACAGAGACAACAGTACCAGCTGCACGGTACTCTGGGACAACAGTACCAGCTGCACGGTACACAGAGACAACAGTACCAGCTGCACGGTACACAGAGACAACAGTACCAGCTGCACGGTACACAGAGACAACAGTACCAGCTACACCATACACAGAGACAACAGTACCAGCTGCACGGTACACAGAGACAACAGTACCAGCTACACCATACACAGAGACAACAGTACCAGCTGCACCATACACAGAGACAACAGTACCAGCTGCACGGTACACAGAGACAACAGTACCAGCTGCACGGTACACAGAGACAACAGTACCAGCTGCACGGTACACAGAGACAACAGTACCAGCTGCACGGTACATAGAGACAACAGTACCAGCTGCACGGTACATAGAGACAACAGTACCAGCTGCACGGTACATAGAGACAACAGTACCAGCTGTATTTTAAGGTAGTATACAATTTGTATTTTGATTTCATACTCTTCTTCATCCTCCTACTCTTCTTCCTCTTCCTCCTCCTCTTCCTCCTCTTCTTCCTCCTCCTCTTCCTCTTCCTCGTCTTCCTCATCCTCCTACTCTTCATCTTCCTCTTCCTCGTCTTCCTCATCCTCCTACTCTTCCTTCTCTTCCTCCTCTTCCTCATCCTCCTACTCTTCCTCCTCTTCCTCGTCTTCCTCATCCTCCTACTCTTCCTCCTCTTCCTCGTCTTCCTCATCCTCCTACTCTTCATCTTCCTCTTCCTCGTCTTCCTCATTCTCCTACTCTTCCTCCTCTTCCTCGTCTTCCTCATCCTCCTACTCTTCCTCCTCTTCCTCCTCTTCCTCCTCTTCCTCCTCCTCCTCCTCCTCCTCCTATATCATCATCATCATCAATCTCCTGCCTCGTTATTCCCTCATCATTCTTCGCCTCCCCATTCCCACCTGTGTCTAAAGGTATTACCTTTTCTTACCCAACACACCTGATCCCCCCCTCCTTGCCCCCCCCCTTTCTTCCCCAACCACCCTTTTCCTCCCCCACAGCGCCCCTATCACCCCCCCCCCCACACACCTATTCTGTTGCTGCCTATTTCTCCGCGTTATCAAATATTGCTCCCGTCAGCCGGCTCGCATTCCATGTTTTCTGCTTTCAACATTCTCTCCTTCAACACTCATCCCCCTTAATCCCCTTCCCCTCACCACAATCCCCCTTCCGCTGCGCTTCACCTCAACCCACTCCCCTTCCCCCCTCACCCATCACCTCACTCACCCCTCAACCCCCCATTCACCCATCACCTCGCCCCACGTATCAACTGAGGGGGGAAATGGGTGAAGCTTCAACACTGAGAACACAGTTGTATGTGTTGGCTTGGGATGATTACCATGTGACCCAAACTGTTTGTGTTTCTGACAGCTGTCGTGCTTTGTTTGTGTTTGTGATGGTTCTCTTGCTTTGTTTGTGTTTGTGATGGTTCTCTTGTTTTATTTGTGTCTGTGATGGTTCTCTTGCTTTGTTTGTGATGGTTCTCTTGCTTTGTTTGTGATGGTTCTGTTGCTTTGTTTGTGTCTGTGATGGTTCTCTTGTTTTGTTTGTGATGGTTCTCTTGCTTTGTTTGTGTTTGTGATGGTTCTCTTGTTTTGTTTGTGATGGTTCTGTTGCTTTGTTTGTGTCTGTGATGGTTCTCTTGTTTTGTTTGTGATGGTTCTCTTGCTTTGTTTGTGTTTGTGATGGTTCTCTTGTTTTGTTTGTGATGGTTCTGTTGCTTTGTTTGTGTTTGTGATGGTTCTCTTGTTTTGTTTGTGTTTGTGATGGTTCTCTTGTTTTGTTTGTGTTTGTGATGGTTCTTGTTTTGTTTGTGTTTGTGATGGTTCTCTTGCTTTGTTTGTGTCTGTGATGGTTCTCTTGCTTTGTTTGTGTTTGTGATGGTTCTCTTGCTTTGTTTGTGCTTGTGATGGTTCTCTTGCTTTGTTTTGTGCTTGTGATGGTTCCCTTGCTCTTGTTTGTGTTTGTGATGGTTCTCTTGTTTTGTTTGTGTTTGTCATGGTTCTCTTGCTTTGTTTGTGTCTGTGATGGTTCTCTTGCTTTGTTTGTGTTTGTGATGGTTCTCTTGTTTTGTTTGTGATGGTTCTCTTGCTTTGTTTGTGTTTGTGATGGTTCTCTTGTTTTGTTTGTGTTTGTGATGGTTCTCTTGCTTTGTTTGTGTCTGTGATGGTTCTCTTGTTTTGTTTGTGTTTGTGATGGTTCTCTTGCTTTGTTTGTGATGGTTCTCTTGTTTTGTTTGTGTTTGTGATGGTTCTCTTGCTTTGTTTGTGTTTGTCATGGTTCTCTTGCTTTGTTTGTTGGTTCTGTTGCTGTGATGGTGATGGTTCTCTTGCTTTGTTTGTGATGGTTCTGTTGCTTTGTTTGTGTCTGTGATGGTTCTCTTGCTTTGTTTGTGTTTGTGATGGTTCTCTTGCTTTGTTTGTGTTTGTCATGGTTCTCTTGCTTTGTTTGTGTCTGTGATGGTTCTCTTGCTTTGTTTGTGTTTGTGATGGTTCTCTTGTTTTGTTTGTGTTTGTCATGGTTCTCTTGCTTTGTTGTGATGATGGTTCTCTTGTTTTGTTAGTGATGGTTCTCTTGCTTTGTTTGTGTTTGTGATGGTTCTCTTGCTTTGTTTGTGTTTGTGATGGTTCTCTTGTTTTGTTTGTGATGGTTCTGTTGCTTTGTTTATGTTTGTGATGGTTCTCTTGCTTTGTTTGTGTCTGTGATGGTTCTCTTGTTTTGTTTGTGTTTGTGATGGTTCTCTTGCTTTGTTTTGTTTTGGTTCTTTGCTTTGTTTGTGTCTGTGATGGTTCTCTTGCTTTGTTTGTGATGGTTCTGTTGCTTTGTTTGTGTCTGTGATGGTTCTCTTGCTTTGTTTGTGATGGTTCTCTTGCTTTGTTTGTGTTTGTCATGGTTCTCTTGCTTTGTTTGTGTCTGTGATGGTTCTCTTGCTTTGTTTGTGTTTGTCATGGTTCTCTTGCTTTGTTTGTGCTTGTCATGGTTCTCTTGCTTTGTTTGTGCTTGTGATGGTTCTCTTGCTTTGTTTGTGTTTGTCATGGTTCTCTTGCTTTGTTTGTGTTTGTCATGGTTCTCTTGCTTTGTTTGTGTTTGTCATCGTTCTCCTGCTATATCTGCGGAGACTAAGAGGGATTATATTTATGATAATGGCTTTGTGAAAATCATTCGGGAAAATGAAGTGACTTGAACCGACGTTGTGGTGATCCCCAGACACCTGCCTTAACCTATTCTGCACGATAATGTAATGACTGTCAGAATAGTTTGGTCATTGTAGTATCCGCTCCAATGATTATGGTTAATGGACGATATAAGTATAGGAGGAGGGATTTAAAGGCGTGTTTCATCATTCACGAAGGTGAGACATATGAATTATTGTGATTGACAGATTCACAAAATATTTCAGTTAATAGAGTTGGTGGCATGAAAGAATCCAGGAAAGGATTGTCCAAATCGATGCTCACGATGCTTCTTAAAAGATGTCCGTCCATTCCTAAGCTTACCAACTTTATGAAATTAGCATAACACCCTTTTGAAGTCTATGGTAAAAAGACCCAAACCTTCGTCTTGAGTACTCTCACTAATCTTACTATGTGTTGTGTGTCTCCAGACGCCTGGCGGATCCCTGCGATTCCCAGGTTATAACATGGTCAGCACGTCATGGCCCGCGGGTTAAGGTGCGAGTCTGGAGGTACTGGGGAACGGATTGGCCGAGCGGACAGCACGCTAGATTTGTGGTCCTGTGGTCCCGGGTTCGATCCCAGGCGCCGGCGAGAAACAATGGGCAGAGTTTCTTTCACCCTATGCCCCTGTTACCTAGCTGTAAAATAGGTACCTGTGTGTTAGTCAGCTATCACGGGCTGCTTCTTGGGGGTGGAGGCCTGGTCGAGGACCGGGCCTCGGGAACCCTAAAAAAAAAGCCCCGAAATCATCTCAAGATAACCTCAAGAAGATAACCCAGAACGGTGGGTCGGTCCTCCGTCCTGCTTAAAGAGGTTTCCTGTAAGGTCTTGTGGCCTTGGTGTTCGCACAGCCTCCCAGATACCTTTGTCAGCCTGCCTCTCCTCCTCTGTATGTAATGATCTTACACAAAAAAATCCAACCAGAACACCTTGGTTATACACGGTATTATTTTCATTGCAAATTCAGAACAAACTCAATATTAAAATATAGAGCAGCTTGGAAAACCCATTGAAAAGGGGAATAGCTGAGGTCTTGCTCCATATTGTAATGTTGCAGCAGGAGATGGCCCGCCTCACAGCCTAGTGTCCAGCTCATGCAGGGAACTTTAATTTTGCAGTAGCTATATCTGCAACAGGAACGCATGTTAGACCCAGACCCGTGGTGTTGCACTGGCCCTCTGCCTCAGTGCCTCGGATCACACCAGATAGTACAATTGTAACAAGGTAGACATTAACAGAGATGTGTTTCATAGTCTGCACATCACAAGGGTCGGTATGCGAGACAACGAAATTAATCATATCAAGGGAAGCCTGATCCTGACAATCCTGAGTGACGACCAGATGGGATCACGATATGTCTCTGGAAGATTGGTAGACAGCTGCTGTGGGACTACACATAGGGGGTCTGGTAGCTGAGTGGACTGCGCCGTAATCGTAATCTCGTGGCCCGAGTTCGATTCCCTGCACCGGCAGAGACAAATGGGCAAAGTTTCTTTCTCCCTAATGCCCTTGTTCACCTAGCAGAAAATAGGTACCTGGGAGTTAGACAGCTATTACGGGCTGCTTCCTGTGTGTATGTGTGTGAAAAAAAATAGTAGTTAGTAACAGTTGATTGATTGACAGTTGAGAGGCGGGCCGAAAGAGCAGAGCTCAACCCCGCAAGCACAACTAGGTAAATACAACTAGGTGAATAAACACGTGTACACCCTGGCTTGTACCTCTAGTGTTGGCCAGTAGGTGGCACCACCGGCAACAGTGTAGCAGTAAAGACAAAGTGTATAGGACACTTGGACATCAGTACACCTGTCCCCAGAGCATCTGACACACTTGGCCCTTGGCACAAGAGACATGAGCTTTGTAATCAATATAGTTCTAGGATCACTGACACTACCAATTTAGCATCACTCAAGAGGCACGCGGCCTAGGATCGAGTAGGATCCGTCATATCCAGCTACACAGACCCCCTGCTGGTGACCAACACACAGCTTAGAAGATGGAGAAGCCACCACTTTTCGATCCGTTCTGGACCATTATCAAGCTGTGTGATTCTTGCATAGCTGATTATACACACATAGCTGATTATACACACATAGCTGATTATACACACATAGCTGATTATATACACATAGCTGCTTATACACACATAGCTGATTATACACACATAGCTGATTATATACACATAGCTGATTATATACACATAGCTGCTTATACACACATAGCTGATTATACACACATAGCTGATTATATACACATAGCTGATTATATACACATAGCTGCTTATACACACATAGCTGATTATACACACATAGCTGCTTATACACACATAGCTGATTATACACACATAGCTGCTTATACACACATAGCTGATTATACACACACATAGCTGCTTATACACACATAGCTGCTCATACACACATAGCTGCTTATACACACATAGCTGATTATACACACACATAGCTGCTTATACACACATAGCTGCTTATACACACATAGCTGATTATACACACATAGCTGCTTATACACACATAGCTGATTATACACACACATAGCTGCTTATACACACATAGCTGATTATACACACATAGCTGCTTATACACACATAGCTGATTATACACACACATAGCTGCTTATACACACATAGCTGATTATACACACATAGCTGCTTATACACACATAGCTGATTATACACACACATAGCTGCTTATACACACATAGCTGATTATACACACATAGCTGCTTATACACACATAGCTGATTATACACACATAGCTGCTTATACACACATAGCTGCTTATACACACATAGCTGATTATACACACACATAGCTGCTTATGACTCAGCAAGTCTCACATTATTCACCCTGTGCAATTTTAAAGTAAAAACACAAATATTTATTTTATATACACAGGTGGCATTTCCTCAGCCTTAAAACACAACAAAACCAACTTAGTCTTGTCTTAAGATACCCATAAGGACACTTTTGCCAACTCAACTGGCTTAGTGCCGAGGCTCAGCAGGGAGCGAGGGCTCTAAATTTAACGAGTTGATGCTAAAAGTGATGAAGTTTCTGCCGTAAAACACTAGACAGGAATATATGATGGGTTTCTCTAAAGCTTCCGTGAGCAATTATTGAGTATTTTATGAAGCGCGGAGCAATATTGTTACCGGATGTGGAACCTGGAGGCTGGTCTGTGGTTGTGGTCTGACATGGTGGCTAGTCTGTGGTTGTGGTTTGATATGGTGGCTAGTCTGTGGTTGTGGTCTGATATGGTGGCTAGTCTGTGGTTGTGGTCTGATATGGTGGCTAGTCTGTGGTTGTGGTCTGATATGGTGGCTAGTCTGTGGTTGTGGTCTGATATGGTGGCTAGTCTGTGGTTGTGGTCTGATATGGTGGCTAGTCTGTGGTTGTGTTCTGATGGTCGCTAGTCTGTGGTTGTGGTTGTGATATGGTCGCTAGTCTGTGGTTGTGGTC
>NW_025570317.1:5000-16758 GCF_020424385.1 Procambarus clarkii
TATTATATATATATATATATATATATATTAGTATATTTTGGTGTCAGTCTTTCCTGTAGACATATATTATTAAATATGACCGAAAAAGTAAGATTAATAATTCTAACACGAATTTTCTCAATATTTCTTATGGTTCTTTTCACTGTCGATGGTAATTGAAAAATCAATTCTCCAAAATTCATTTTTATTTCTAGTCTGACGCGACGCTTGAACACGTTTCATAATAACTTATTACATTTTCAAAGACTTTAGTTTACACACACACATAACTATAACCTGCAAACACTAAAACAGATTTCTTACTATGCTATAATTCAAATGGCCTTTCATTTTATATACCTGTATTTGGGCGAGGTGATATGTTACAACAGTTTTGGATGAGGTGAAAACAAACTTTCAACACAAGATAGAACACGAAATATTGGGTAATATTGGGTAAAGTTAAAGGGGAAGAATGGAAGTAAATGCAAAGGGCCTATTGGCCCATATTTCTTGATGCTTCTATATTGGTGCGGAGTTTTGAAGTGGGTAGAATATAGTTGTGCATTAATTGGCTGTTGATTGCTGGTGTTGACTTCTTAATGTGTAAGGCCTCGCAGATATCAAGCCGCCTGCTATCGCTGTATCTATCGATGATTTCCGTGTTTTTTGTTAATACTTCTCTGGTGATGGTCTGGCTGTGGGAAGAGATTATATGTTCCTTAATAGAGCCCTGTTGCTTGTGCATCATTAATCACCTGGAAAAAGATGTTGTTGTCTTGCCTGTATACTGAGTTCTTTGAGGCTTACAGTCCCCAAGTGGGCATTTGAAGGCATAGACGACATTGGTCTCTTTCAAAGCGTTCTGCTTTGTGTCTGGAGAGTTTCTCATGAGTAGGTTGGCAGTTTTCTTGGTTTTATAGTAAATCGTCAATTGTATCTTCTGATTTTTGTCTGTGGGGATAACGTTTCTATTAAGGGGGCATATCAAAAAATATCGTTATAAATTAAAATTGTTCAATTTGCTTATAAATTTTTTTATGAAATGGTTATAGAAAGGGCTGCAACTGGTCCAAGTTTCACCATCACACCCTAAACAGAAAAGGAGAAAAAAATACACAACGTATTATGCAACGAATGTTCAACATTCTCAAATAATCTCAGGGAACACATGTGTCAACTAAAATGTCTACTATGTGCTGTAGAAGCACAAACTCTTGTAATAATTGTAATATGTATGTTCAATATATTTATATTTAATTTTTTTTTCTTTTTTTTTTTTTTTCTTTTTTTTTTTTTTGGGCCAATTTTTTTTTCTCGTTTGTTATCAAGGGATTTGCATGAAACTTGCACACCTTGCTCAATGGATGCCTATCTGCAAGGGTGCCAATTATGAACGAAATCTGTCGAAGTCAAGCTCAGCTACAGGTGGCCGAACTTGGATCTTTATTTTACTCTGGAAAGTAATTTACACCTTCAAATTACTTCAGAGCTTTCATTTATTAATCAATTTACATGCAAATTACACCTTATATGTAGCGTTTTTGCTTCTACAGACTCTAGTAGACATTTTAGTCCAAAGTCTATTTGTTGATTTTATAAAAATTTATAAATATCATATATTGCATATTTTTTTAGTAGGGTAACTTTGAAAAATTATATTATTGCACTAAACACTTTTTTGATAAAACTGATCACTAGAATCCTTTATTATGTGCTTAATTTAATATCTGAGTGTTATAGAAATGATTTTAGTTGACACATGTGTTCCCTGAAACTATTTGAAAATTCGTTGCATAATTCGTTGTTTATTTTTTTTCTCCTTTTCTGTTTAGGGTGTGATGATGAAACTTGGACCAGCTGCAGCCCTTTCTATAACCATTTCATAAAAAAATTTATAAGCAAATTGAACCACTTTTAATTTTACATCGATATGCCCCCTTAACAATATCTTTCAAGACCCTTTCCTCCGTTTTATGAGCTGTGGAAAAGAAGTTCCTGTAAAATAGTCTAATAGGGGGCACAGGTGTTGTATTAGTTGTCTCTTCAGAGGTTACATGGCGTTTCACCTTCCTTCTTATGATGTCTTCAACGAAACCATTGGAGAAGCCGTTGTTGACTAGGACCTGCCTTACCCTACAGAGTTCTTTATCGACTTGCTTCCATCCTGAGCTGTGGCTGAGAGCACGGTCGACATAAGCATTAACACTCCTCTTGTACCTGTCTGGGCAGTCACTGTTGGCATTGAGGCACATTCCTATGTTTGTTTGCTTAGTGTAGACTGCAGTGTGGAAACCTCCGCTCCTTTCCATGACTGTTACATCTAGAAAGGGCAGCTTCCCATCCTTTTCCATCTCGTAAGTGAAACGCAACACTGAATTACGCTCAAAGGCCTCCTTCAGCTCCTGCAGATGTCGGACATCAGGTACCTGTGTAAAAATGTTGTCAACATACCTGCAGTATATAGCCAGTTTCAAGTTCATGTCAACTAAGACCTTTTGTTCGATGGTACCCATGTAGAAGTTCGCAAACAGGACACCTAGGGGAGAACCCATGGCGACCCCATCTACTTGCTTATACATGTGCCCATCCGGGCTCAAGAAGGGTGCCTCTTTAGTACAAGCTTGGAGTAGTTTCCTTAGAATGTTTTCTGGTATGTCAAGAGGAGTACAGGCCGGATCACGATACACTCTGTCCGCTATCATCCCGATTGTTTCATCCACAGGTACGTTGGTAAACAGTGATTCTACGTCCAACGAGGCTCTTATCCCTGTGGCCTGTGTTCCCCACAGTAAGTCAACAAATTCCTTTGGAGACTTCAGGCTGAAGGCGCAAGGGACATAAGGAGTCAGCAAGCCGTTGAGTCACTTCACCAGTCTGTACGTAGCTGTGGGTCTCTGGCTGATGATTGGCTGAAGTGGGTTTCCAGGCTTGTGTGTCTTGACATTTCCATACGCATATCCAGGTTTGTATTCCCAAATAATCTTTGGCAGGTGGAGTCCGGATTTCTTGGCGTTCACAGTTTCGATCAATTTGTTGACCTTTGCTTTCAATTCGGCTGTAGTGTCCTTTGTTATCCTTTGGAATTTAGTTTGGTCAGAGAGTATGAGGTTCATTTTCGCCAGATATTCATCTTTTTTAAGAATGACATATATTGGCGACTTGTCACCTCTCCTGACGACTATTTCCTTGTTCTCACGAAGGTTCTTAGCTGCCGCTTTGAGCTCGGGGGACAGTATGGTGCTTCTGTAGTTGCCTTGATTCTTTCCTCCTTCTGCGATAAGTTCTGTTTGTGAGGTGTCCTTGGTGGTAACCTTCTTTTGTGTCTCGAGGTCGAATATGTCGTCCAACAGGATTTCCAACTCCACTTTCCGGGCCATCTCACTTGGTCTGGACATAACGTGTCCAGACCAAACTGTTATTTGCTTAGCTAAACGAACTAGAGGGTTCAGTTCCTGAACTGATTATGTGCTTCTGTAATCCTTTACACCACCGCCCACAGGATGGGTATGGGGTGCATAATAAAGAAAGAAATTGAGAAATTGAATTGGTCCTGCACACCGCCCCTCATCCAGTGGGCAGCGGTGAATAGGTTACAATCACTTAGTTACTACCTACGGTTAGCAAACTGGGGACATTTTGCTAAGATTTCTGGTAGCAGATCATTTTGAATGAAATATTTACACATCGCTGGAACATTGGTTATAGAATTGTCTCTAAATTCACGTATCTTTTCGCACTCCATCACATAGTGACGGAGGGTGTGCGAATAATTTTGTTGACACAGTTTACATTTGGTTAGGTCTACATCAGATGATCAGCAGATAATGAGAATTCCCAGAGATACTTGTAACCGAGTCTAAGCCGAGCAGTAGTAACTTCTAGAAGTCTGCGGATTTTATTGAATGAACCATAGATATGTGGCTCCTCTTGCGACTCCTCTTTCAACTAAACCCTGATGCAAACATATAATAGTTAGAGGGATAGAAACCCTAAACCAGAAGATAGTTAATACAGAATATGCTGTCATATTCAAAAATAAAAAAAAAATAAAAATGTTTATTTAGGTAAGGTACATACATAAAAGTGATTTTACAAAGAGTGATGGATTTATAGATAGGGCTAGTACATACAATGCCTAAAGCCACTATTACGCAAAGCATTTCGGGCATAAAAAACTTAAATGACTAAAGCTAAATACTAATTGAGCATAAAGAGTAAAATGAAAACATAGCTGAAAAAGCAGCACAAATACAATTCTGTCGACAAACAGCGCTCTTTAAAAAAAACAGACATTGGATGACATTAGAGGGGTAAGGTAGGTTACAGGGAATTTATTAGGTATAGCTTCGTTTTTATCTTAAACTTTTTGAGAGAGGTACAGTCTTTAACATGGTTGGGAAGGTCATTCCACAATCTGGGTCCCTTGATTTGTAGAGCATTTCTAGTTTGATTAAGTCGTACTCTAGGAATATCAAAACTGTATTTATTTCTGGTGTGGTGCTCATGGGTTCTGTTACAACCTTCTATGAAGCTTTTGAGGTCAGGATTGGCATTACAGTTCAGCGTTTTATATATGTATAATACACATGAGAGAATGTGCAGTGACTTAATGTCTAACATATTCAGAGATTTGAGTAGGGGTACCAAGTGATGTCTGGGGCCAGAGTTGGATATTGTCCTAATAGCAGCTTTGTGTTGAGTAATTAGAGGATGTAAATGATTTTGGGTAGAAGAACCCCAAGCACAAATACCATAGTTGGTATTTGGAAATTCAGCTTGTGGTCAATTAGAATGCCAAGGAATTTGCCATCTAATTTGTTACAAATTTGGGTATTGTTTATTTTGAGATTTATTTGATTAGAGGATTTATTGCCAAACAGAATATAGAAAGTTTTGTCAATGTTAAGGGTGAGTTTGTTGGCAGTAAGCCAAAGATGGACTTTATTTAGCTCAGTATTTACTGTGGCATTTAGAGCAAGGGGGTCAGGACTGGAGTAAATGAAGGTTGTGTCGTCAGCAAATAGAATTGGTTTGAGGTGTTGGGAGGCATTTGGAAGGTCATTAATGTAGATGAGAAAGAGGAGAGGGCCAAGTATGCTGCCCTGAGGAACACCAATGTTGATGGGTAGGGTGGGAGAAACTGAATTATTCACAGAAACATACTGGAGCCTGTCAGTAAGGTAGGATTTGAGGTATTGCAGGGAGTGTCCTCTGACTCCATAATGATGTAGTTTAAGAAGAAGGTTTTGTTGGTTGACAGTGTCAAAAGCTTTATGCAGGTCCACAAATAACCCAACAGGGAACTCATTTTTATCAAGAGCTGTATGAATCGAGTTAAGCATACTAATAAGTACATCGTTAGTGCTTTTTTTGGGTCTGAAGCCATATTGGCAAGGGCTAAGTATATTGTGTTTGGCTACATAAGAGTAAAGCTGCTTATAGATTAGTTTTTCAAAAAATTTTGACAAGTTTGGGAGGATTGATATAGGTCTGTAGTTGTTAACATCTGTGGGATCACCACATTTGTGGACAGGCGTTACTCTCGCTTTTTTTAGAATATCTGGTAAGGTTTGGAGTTCAAGTGACTTGTTGAAGAGCAATGCAATAGCAGGGGCTAAAGATCTGGAGGCTTTTTTGTAAATTAAAGTTGGTATCTCCTCAAGGGCACTAGACTTGGTTTTAAGGGAAAGGATTATCTCATTGACGTCAGTGGAATTAATAGGCTTTAGGTACAGAGACTGTGGATAGTTACCTGTGAGATAGTCCTTAACGTCAGTACTGGAAGATGGAATATCATTTGCAAGGGATGACCCAATGGAGGAGAAGAACCTATTGAACTCAATAGCAGAATTCAATGAGACATGTTTATATATATATATATATATATATATATATATATATATATATATATATATATATATATATATATATATATATATATATATATATATATATATATATATGTGACCTCATTGAATATGACCGCATATTCTGTATTTACTATCTTCTGATTTAGGGCTTCTATCCCTCTAACTATTTTCTTAGCATCAGGGCTTAGCTGAAATAGGAGTTCTCCAAAACTCATTTTCGTACTTTCAAGGTGAAGAAAAGAAGTGAATTACTATAGAATGTATTACACTTATTTATACAATTTGCACAACGCTGCAAATGCAGCGTTGTGCAAATTGCAGATGGTTTTTGTACAACGATGGCTTTGCGATGGCTTTGTAGATGGCTTTGCAGATGGCTTTTTGATCTAAAAAGTCATCTAGAGAGAGAGTCAGTACTCCGATTTACACGTGAAAATAGTGAAAATAACAGTCTGCCATTCTTGGATGTACTATTAACAAAAACAGGAACCTCTTTAAGCACCAACGTATATACCAAGCCCACCAACATAGGCTTATGCCTGAACGGTAGAAGTGAGTGCCCCCAAAGATACAAAGCCAGTGTTCTCAATGTTTATATTCTTTGCTTTGATGTCCATAGGGAATGGAAAGGATGGGGGAGGTAGAGGGATGGGGAGATGAAATTCAGGAAGAGGATGCGGGTGTAGAGAGAGAGGAGGTTTGAAAGTTCGGTGGCCTGTCCACCATGGGTTGACATTTTTGTATGTGTTGTTTGTTTGCGTGTGTGTTATGTTGGGTTGTCAGTACATTGGCTGGGGGGGCTAGTGTTTGTGACCTTGTTGGTGTCCTAAAGCACTAGAGCCGATGGAGTTGGCTGAAGGAGGCTAATCTTAGAAACATCAGGGTAGTTACACTTCTGACGCCACGACAAATGGTTTTTTGGTTTTATATTTTTTGTAGGTGTTTTATTTATATATATATTTTTTTTTTTTTATTATTATTATTATTATTTTTTTTTTTTTTTTTTTTTTTTATTTATTTATTTATTTTTTTTTTTTTATTTATCTATTTATTTATTTTTTTCTTTCTTTCTATATTCTTCATTTGGTGTAGATTGGGTCCGGGATGGGCCACTCATCTGGATCGTCTGGCAGACCGCTTAGTATCTGAGGGCTTGGGAAGGCCTCATCATGGATATGTCTGATCACTTTTTGTTGGAGAGTGATTCTTCTGGTTCTGTGTGGTGGTTCGTGGATCTCGTAGTCGCTGGTGGTGTTTTCTGCTACGAAGGGATCTTCTGGGTCTGGGACATACATGTTCTTCATACGGTACAGCTGTCTTCTGGCCAGGTAGCTGAGCCTAATGTTCATTGGCTTCATGTTGAGCGTCAGTTCTCACCCTGTCCCTCAGAGTCAGGCCCTCTGCAAAGCGAAGTGCTTTGTTTTGTACTCGTTGAATCTTCAACATGTTGGATTTGTTGGTGAGGTTCAGGGGAACGTATGGGTATTCCAAGCTAGGCCTTATGATCATTCTGTACAGGTGGAGCTTGATGTGGGATGGGGCTTGGTTGAAACGGAAGAGCCTCGCCAGTGAGCCCCGGGCCATCGCTGTCTTCTGGGATACGTACTGGGAGGAGTTGAGTAGCCTGTTGAAGTTGTAACCGAGCACTGTGTTGGAGTTTGAGATGGCTATGGGTTCACCCCTGATTCTTATTCCCCCCTCATTTTCAATTGAGAAGGCCATACAGCCGACAGTGCTTAATTGAATCTTTTCTGGGTTAGTGGTGATCCTCCATTTCCTTTCCCAGTTAGCAGTCCTTGCTAGTTCTACGTTTGCCTTACGGGTTGCAGTTGCATGTTTGGCCGCTTGGCTGCTAGGGTTAGATGTTATTACGTGTGTTACGTCGTCCGCAAACTGCACGATAATGGTGTCCCTATACTCTGGTTGGGGCAGGTCATTTACAAAGATGTTGAAGAGAACCGGGCTCAAGCATGATCCTTGGGGGACTCCAGCTGTTGGGGTGAAGGCTGCGGCCTCGTTTGCCTTGAAGCTGGGGGTAACTTGCCTATTCTTAAGGAAATTTCTGATCAGCCTGAGGAGGGTCCAGTTTTGCGCTGGTAGGTCTGCTAATTTGTACACCAGACCATCGTGCCACAGGCTGTCGAAGGCCTTGTGTACGTCCCTCGTCGCAATCAAGGCTACCTGTTTTTGCTTGCGAATTGAGCTTAAGGCGTCGTAGATGATGTTAATTGCGTGCTGGGTTGATCTATGTGCTCGAAAGCCAAACTGCTTTTCTGTGAAGAGGTTGTTGTACTCCATGTAGTAGTTAAGGCGGTTTGACATGATTTTTTCAAAGCACTTGCCTATTGAGTCTAAGAGTGAGATTGGTCGGTAGTTGCCAGGTTGGTGGGGGTCTTTCTTGGGTTTGGGAATGAATATCATCTTGGCTGACTTGAATGCTACAGGAATGTGACCCGATGCCAGCATAGCGTTGAATAGGTTGAGTATGGATTGCATAAGATTGCCTGGTAGAAGTTTGATCTGCAGCGCTTTGATCCCTGATGGTCCTGGGGCCTTATCTCTGGTGTTTTTGATGACTCCTCTCATCTCTAGCATAGTTATGGGTCTTGTTAAAGGGTGGTCGTCTTCTAGGGTTGTCAGGTCGATCAGAGGGGTGCTGTTAAGGGAGGCGGCATTTTCTGTTGTCCATTGGTTGACACGTTCAAAGTGAGTGTTGTTGAAGGCTCTGCTGTTTGAAGCTGTGAGTGTCTTTTTCCAAACTGCGCCCATGAGGTCAGCCTGCTCCTGCGGGTCTTCTATTTTTTCTTGTTGCTCCTCTTCATCTTCGTCAAGGAATGTGTGTACAAGGTGGGTGAGGCTGGGGTTAACCGATCCCAGGAGCTGTCTGATCTTGCGCCAGAAAGTTCCCGGCTCTCTTTTGTACTGGTTGGCCTGTCTCACTAGGGTTCTCCAAATGTGGCTCTTGTGGGTCAGCGTAAGGTCTATGGTTTCCCTTCTGAGTGTTTGTAGGGTCAACGCTGGTGGCTGGCCTGTTTGGTAGTGGCTTTGGCAGGCTCGCTGGTACACATTCATTTTGCCTCTGATTTCTCGGGTCGGCTTATATTGGTGGTAAGTCCTAGTGGTGGATATTTCACAAGTGGCCTCGGTTGCAAGCTGGATCCGGTTGTGGATGGTGTTTACTGCTTGGTCGATTGTTTGGGTTGGGAGGTTGTCGAACTCAAGGATGGGGTCGCCAGCAAGGAAGGTGTCATAGTCACGGACACGTATGGTTTCCAATCTGGGCCTGGATGGTGCCACATATCTGAAGGGGGTTGCTTGGAGGGATGTGACCACAGGGATGTGATCCGACCCCACGTTCTTGCCTGGGGTTACTCTGCAGTGGAACAGGTCACAATCTCTGTTGGTCAGCACTATGTCAGGGGTGCCCCTATGGTTGCCCGCAAAGAACGTCTTAAAGTGGGGGCCTTGGAAGGAGAGGTCCCGGTTTTGCATTAGATTGAAGAGCTGCCTGCCCTTGAGGTCTGGCCTGTCAGGAGCGTTGAATAAGGCCTGATGGTGGGCATTCAGGTCTCCTGCGATGATAGTGGGGAGGTTCCTGTCGAGCAGCTTGTTCAGAGGGATGGAGGGGAGGTAGGCCAGTCTAGGTGGTAGATATGCGGTGCAGACAATGAGGGGGCCGTGTGAAGTGGTGAGTTCTATTGCAAGAAAGTTGTCGTCTTCTATGAGGATGGGGCGGTAGGAGAGCCCTCTTCTTATTAGTATTGCCACCCCACTGTACCTACCCCTGTTGACTTCCCTGGTGGAATATCCCCAGATGGAGATGTGCTGGTCTTGTCTGGCCGCTGTTTCATTGAGTAAGACAACATCTGGGTTAAGTCTGGCTACCTCCAGAGTGAGTAGGTATCTGTTGTTGAAGTAATGTCTGATGTTCACCTGAAGGATTGTGATCCCCATTATTGACTATGAGACGGAAGTGTTTGTTTGGCTGTAGTGCCAATGTTGTTACATTCGGTTTGGTCGCTTCTGTTTGTGGAGGAGGGGGGTAAAGCTGTTGAGCCAGGTATCTTGTTCCTGGTTCCGGTCGGGGATTGGTTGGTGTTGGGGTTTTCCATACGTTGCTGTGCCATTGAGGGGTCTTCGGTGTCACTGCTGTTCATGATGTCGACATCCGTGGTGCTAGAGTCGCTCTCTGGTGGAGAGTTGTGGGGGCTGCTTGCCCTTGCTCCGTCCACAGGGGATGGGGTTCGGCTGTAAGTGTTGGTCCTAGGCCTCTTGGTACCGCGTTGTGTGGAATATATTGTTGTGGGGCTGCGGTGTTTGAAGCGAAATTTCCTAGGGCCCCGGATGGGGTTCCGTATGGCAAGGGAGTTTGTGATAGCTTTGAGGACGATCTGATGTGGGATTGTTTCAGGAAGGGTGGACATAGGTGTTTCCCAGGATGTCGGGGTGGAGGGGCCGGGGTTGTTCAGGGAGTTTGGAGTCTCCTGGGCGTTGGTTGAGGCCTGGGGGCGAGGAGTACTAGGGTTGGGGTTGTTGGGTTGTGCTTGGGCCTGGCCGGCGGTTGTTGTGATGTTAGGAGTCAAGTAGGCAAGCGAGTCCTCGGACATATGGACAGGGGGTAGGCCATTGTCTTTCCTAAGTGAGTTCCAGAAACCTAGGAGCTTCACTGGGTTGTCTGGAAATTGGATTTGAGCAAATGTTAGGAGTTCGGCCCCTAAGTGCTTATATTCGTCGAGCGCTTACCCACTGCTCTGAATGGAGCAACGTGAGTAGAGTTTGAAAGAGTAACTCAGGTATTGGTGAACAACGGATATAGCAACGCGGAAATAAACGCTGCTATAAGAAGACACTTGGACCGTTGGTATAATCCTGAACCTAGAACAGAAACCACAATACCTCCAATAAAATTATATTACAAATCAACCATGCACAGTGAACATATAAAAGCGGAAAGAATAATGAAAGAAATAATCCGTAAAGGAGTAAATAGCATTACTCCTAACCAAAATATAAACCTGATAATATTCTACAAAACCAAGACGACTTTCGAACTCCTTATCAAAAACAGCCCGAAGCCGATGGAGAACCCTCTACAGCAGTCAAGCGTTGTATACATGTACACTTGCCCCCACAAAGGATGTAACCTTCAATCTATGTACATAGGTATGACATCGACCAAGCTGACGAGGCGTTTGACATGCCATCTTCAATCCGGTGCCCCCAGGAATCACATGAGACAAGCCCATGACATCACCCTAACAAGAGATATGTTAAACAAAAATACCCGTATAATAGACAAAACCCAAGATGCAAGAAGATTACAAATTCTTGAAGCAATTCACATAAGAATAGAACAACCTACCATGAACATCCAAATCACGGAACTATTTACTCTACCCCCGATGAGAGTAAGGACAAGACCAGAACATAACGATGCCAACACAGAAGACACTGTTCATCATAACAGGCCAATTACACTTGATTAATCTTTATATGTAGATAGGAGCTGCCTCGTATGGGCCAATAGGCCTTCCGCAGTTACCTCTATTCTTATGTTCTTATGTTTCACCCCCCATTTATCCCTTATGTATCCCACCATGTTTTCACCTTTATTGTCTTATCACCTGACCCAGTGCGGGTATAAAATCAACCAGTCCTGAAAATTCTTTTCACTTGAGAATGAACCATGGAGGTTCGAAACGTTGTGCAAATTGTATAAATATGTGTAATACATTCTATAGTAATTCACTTCTTTTCTGATCGGGGAGAAAAACAAGCCAGGAGTGGGGGACCTTAATTTATTAAGTAATGTTTACAGAGCAACTGCTGTACCACAATAAAAGATGTCATGTAACATGACTGAGTAGAATGCCAGTACTGCAAGATGCAACTAAGGGAATGAGTCG